>APFE031173302.1:800-49193 GCA_000404065.3 Pinus taeda
GAAGTGTCAGATTTACACTATTCAAGTGGGTTATGCAAACCAGAAAGACAAAATATCTGCATTGGATGGCATTCCGGTAGTACATGAATTTGTGGATGTTTTTCCTGAAGAGGTACCAGGACTGCCCCTGAAAAGGGATATAGATTTTACTATAGAGTTAACACCAGGGGCAGCCCCAGTATCAAGGGCACCATATCGAATGAGCGTACCTGAGTTAACAGAATTAAAAATGCAACTGCAAGAGCTGCTGGATAAGAATTATATCTGCCCCAGCGTGTCACCGTGGGGAGCTCCAGTGTTATTTGTCAAAAAGAAAGATGGAACTCTCCGTATGTGTATACACTATCGTCAATTGAACAAACTTACGATAAAAAAAAAATACCCCTTGCCTCGGATTGACGAGCTCTTTGATCAAGTGAAGGGAGAAAAGGTATTCTCCAAGATCGATTTGTGATCTGGTTATCATCAGATCAGAATTAAAGAAGAGGACATTGCCAAAACTGCTTTCAGAACACGCTACGGGCATTACGAATTCGTGGTGCTGCCCTTTGGTTTGACCAATGCACCTGCCACCTTTATGTGTTTGATGAACGACGTGTTTCACAGGTTTTTGGACAAATTCGTGCTGATATTTATTGATGATATTTTGATATATTCTCGTTCCTATGAGGAACACAAAGAACATCTTAGGATGGTGTTGCAAACTCTTCGGGAACACCAGCTCTATGCTAAGTTTAGTAAGTGTGACTTTTTCAAGGAAGAAATTCAATATTTGGGTCATGTGATTACTAAAGAAGGAATTGCGGTTGATCCTGAGAAAATAAAGACTATCATGGAATGGCCCATAGCCAAGGATGTAGCTGATATCAGATCCTTTATGGGACTAGCTGGTTATTATCGAAGGTTTTTGGAAGGTTTCTCAAGGATAGCCTACCCTATCACTTCCTTGCAGAAAAAGGGAAAGGCGTTTAAGTGGACAACGGAATGTCAACAGAGCTTTGATCGGTTGAAGCACCTACTCACCACTGCACCCATCTTGAGTATAGCTGATCCTAATAAGGATTACATTGTGTGTACTGATGCAAGTAAAGAAGGTGTGGGAGGAGTATTAATGCAGGAAGGGAAAGTAATTGCGTATGAATCGAGGAAATTAAAAAATCATCAGCAGAAATATTCTGCTTACGATCTAGAATTAACAACTGTTATTCATGCGCTAAAAATGTGGCGACATTACCTCTTGGGGAGGAAATTTCTGTTGTTGACCGATCACCACAGCTTGACCAATTATTTCAGTCAACCTACCTTGAATGCAAGACAAGGTCGTTGGGCAGATTTCCTAAGTGGATTTGACTTTGAGATTAAGCACTTGAAAGGCAAAGAGAACCGGGTGGCTGATGCGCTAAGTCGAAAGGTGCAGTGTTTGTGTGAACTTTCAGTCAGCAAGTGGCGAAACACTCTGTTTGAGCAGATTAAATCAGCAGCAAATCAGGATGCTGAATACCAATAGTTAAAATAGCAGGTACAACAATCCGTTAATGAAAAATTACAGCAAGGATATACACTGGACAGTGCTGGCATGTTGTATTTTAACAAAAGATTATATGTACCTGATTCAGATGACCTTAAGAATCTAATTTTGGACGAGTTCCATACCAGCCACTACACTAGCCATCCAGGGTACCAAAAGATGGTCACTGCACTTAGGAAGGAATATTTCTGGCCCAGAATGAAGAAGCAAGTGGTTGAGTATTTGGCAAAGTGTTTAGAGTGCCAGCAGATTAAGGCAGAACATCAGCATCCGGCTGGGCTATTGCAACCTTTGCCTATTCCGGAATGGAAATGGGAAACCATTTCCATGGATTTTATAACCGGTCTACCATGAACGAAGAAAAACCATGATTCCATCATGGTGGTGGTTGATAAGTTGAGTAAAGCGGCACACTTCATACCCGTGCAGTCCGCTTATGAGGCGATGCAAATTGCTCACCTTTTTATGCAGAATGTATTCAGACTGCATGGGCTACCAAAAGTAATCATTTCAGACCGGGATGTAAAGTTCACATCCACCTTTTGGAGGACGTTGTTCGCTGAGTTAGGAACACAGCTGAACTTTAGCACAGCCTACCACCCGCAGACTGATGGTCAAACCGAGCGAATAAATCAAGTGTTGGAAGACATGTTCAGAGCGTATGTGATGATGAAACCAAACCAATGGGAAGAGTATTTACATATGGTTGAATTCGCATACAACAATGGGTATCATACCTCGACGCAGTTAAGCCCCTTTGAGGTTCTGTATGGGCGAAAATGCCGCACACCCTCAAGTTGGGGTGGACCTGAGGATAAGCTGAGTTTGGGTCCGGAAATGCTTAAAGAAATGGAAGACATGGTGAAAAGGGTGCGAGCCAACTTGAAGGCTGCACAGGACAGGCAGAAAAGTTTTGTGGACAAGAAAAGAAGGTTTAAAGAATATCAGGTTGGTGACCATGTGTTTGTGAGGATCCAAGCCAGAAGAAGCACACTGCAATGGAGCGGATGTGCCAAGCTAGCTCCTCGGTACTTTGGACCTTTTCAGATCTTGGCTAGAGTGGGGCCGGTGGCTTACCAACTCGCCTTGCCAAGCCATATTAGAATTCACAATGTTTTCCACGTTTCTGTTCTAAAGAAATATGTATACGATCCCAAACATGTGATCAAATGGTAAGATGTTCGGGTAAGAGTTAATCACGTTGTTTTGAAAATGTGGATACATTTAATGTAAACTGATTAAAATATTGATTGTCTGCAGGTCGAACCGGAAGGCGAGGTTCTGTTCGAACCACAGAGCATTCTCGACCAAAGAGAAGTGCGGCTGCGGAAAAGGGTTATTATCCAAATTAAAGTGCTATGGCAGCACTATGGGCCTGAGGAGGCTACTTGGGAAGACGAGGAACTTATGAGGAAAGCTTACCCAGACTTATTTAAAGGGAATAGACATCGGGACGATGTCCAATCCCAGGGGGGAAGATGTGATGGCCCCGTAAAACATGTAATTATGAAAGTTACTAGGGTAAGAAACTAATGTCAACAGTTAATTATTGTGTTAAATGATATAATTTTATTTTATGAAATGGAAGATATTTTTGGAAATGCTGGCAGTCTCCTAAGGGAGGATTTCTAAAGAAAAGAAACAGTTATAAAACTGAAAATGAAACTAACCCTTCAGCCAGGAAAAGTCCTGGGAGGGGAAAACCCCTGGTCTGTTGGGGACAGAGAGGGGGAGAGATTCCAAGAAAAAGAAAAGAGAAAGAAAAGGAGGGTTAAGTCTGGTAAGGACTAGATAACCCTAGCACAATAGTGCATGAGTCTTGTAGAGGGCTGCAGGCCTGCAAGACAGCTCGGGGGGAGAATCCTACATATCAATGGATCTCATGGTTGGGTGGATAAGAGCAATTAAGTGAATGCAGGTGAACTTCTAGAGAATTAACTCCTGTAGCTGGTAGTCCATGTACGAATTATTCACCATATTCAGATTTCCTTAATCAGCAATTTGGGTAAATAGAAGGAAAGTAGATGAATCCAAGTCTCTGTTGCTATATAGAGGTAAAAGAATGTTTACTATAGAAAACAGTACTATGAGCATTTTAGTACTAGTTATTAAAGAAAAAGAACAGAGACTATCTGCTATAAGCATTGCAATTAAATGCATGAAAACTAATGCATATTAACAGAACAGAAACCAGTGCATGCCATCTGTATAGAAACCGAAGCGTGCTATATACATAAAACTCGTACAAGTTCTGGAAGATCATAACTGTATGCAAGTGTGAAGTGCATGATATAAGAATGCATTTAACTGTATAACAGTGGAAGGACTCGCTGAAAGTTGTAGCAGTAGATTGATTATAGAGAAACAGAACAACCAAGAAGTCTCTACGATTCTAGACAAACAAGAATGACATACTGAGACAGTACCATTATCTATAACATATAATGAAGCCGTAACCAGAGATTTAACCAAACCCTGTACCGAGGGTGTACTGTTCATATTCGTAACAAGGGTTTACATTAATATATTTGAACTAAGGGTTACGTTCATATATTTGAAATAAGGGTTACATTCATATATTTGAAACAAAGGTTACATGCCATTTACATTCGAAACAAGTATAAACCACCAACTGTATTACCACCCGTCTGAACGCATTCGACTCAGAGTGCGGGGTTGATACAATTATCCATAAGGCGACATGATGTCCCCGGACAATAGAACCCCATCGTGGTAACGACCATGTAACCGCTGTACTAAAAGACATGTCCAATGAGCAATTATGGAACTGTTACTATAAACCCTTAACTAAAAATAATGCCAATCTGCGAACCGAAGGAAATACGATAACTGTTCAAAACGAGCTCAGACATGTCTATGAACCAACGTAATACACGTATAAAACACAGATCTAGTGCCAACAGAAGTAGATGAATAAATGTACATATAATATTCAAGGGAAAAGCATATTGACTTCATGATAACAGGAACCCTGATGGGTATAAACAGTAAAATAACCAAATATCCAAAGAGCCGAAGAGAACTCTCATTCTTTCATAAACTACAGACAAAATCTTGTGAATCATTGTTCAACATTCTCGACACTATGAAAGACAGAAGGAAGTAAAAGCCTAAGATCCTTGAGTCGATTCAGTTCTGGCCATGAGACCGTGGACCCTTAACAAATATACATATACATGCAACCTGGCATAATGCCCAATCAGCTATTTAACATAAGATGGTAGAGACCATGAGAACGCAGGTACCGGCATGGAGTGGCCGACCACGTTTCGAGTCCAGGGTTTGTCCGAGTATATAACCCTGAGGCATTAAAGGAACCTCCGTGAGGAACTCCTTCGACTAAAAGAATCAACTCAAAACCTTGTGCAAGAACAAACCCTCACCCGTCAACAGTAATGCAAGCTCTGTATCAAGTTGCTATGGGGTAAACACCTAGAGGAGCCACGGTTGCTTATTATCTGTTGAATGGCTGAAGATTCGTAGTATAAACCCTATCACAGTAATAGCAATGATATTAGTTCATTCTGAGGTATACAGAACTAATGAACCGGTAGTAAATGCAAATATTGTGTAGATATTTATAATCCAAGTAGCTGAGGAAGAAATTGTAATCGACGGACCATGGTTATGGGGATACCTGGAAGTAGCGTTGCAGAACTGGTAGCTGAAGTGAGGGGGTTACCGCCGAGCTGAGCAGCATCCAACCTTCCGAAACATGTGCAAATGGACTAAAAAAAACATAGCTCAGTGGTATATAAACCACCAGTAAACCCTTGGGTGCGTTCGGACCCTTCAATCTTAACTTATCATCCACATTGTTCAATCGATTGAGAGCTTGGTGCGTAAAACTCTAGCGCTTTAACCAAAGTATCACGTGGCCTCAGCACGGAAGTTGCCACCTGGTGATGGTAGGTGAGGGGAGTAAGGATTCCGTGCACCATCTCGCACCGGTGACGGGGTTAGCCATTAACTTAGCCCCCAAATTCGTAAAGGTTGCCAATTGGGTCATGAGCATTAACTTAAGGAAGGAACCTTAGTCCAGTAGAAATTGATATACATTGTGTAATTACAGTAGCACTTTTATACCATGGAAAGCGATGCCTTGCATCATAATTACTTTATATTCGGATGGATGAATGGTAAAGTAGTAGGACTATGATATCTATTTAAATTTTTTTTTTCTTATTATTATAACTGTGGATAGATCATGACAAATGTTGTTTGTCTTGTTGGTAGATGTTTGTGATGCCCCTTTTTCTACCACATTCTATTTTGAAACGTTGTGTTGAATATGCATTGATTTCCCTCTTTATACTGCATTATGTTCTGAAATGTTGTGCTGAATATGCACCATTGTCTCTGTTTATACTGCATTGTGTTCTGAAATGTCTCATCCATCATCTTTTAAATACTTTGTTTTGTCACACAATATTTGTATTTAAATAATATATTTAAATTAATACTTCCAAATATTTAAATGAAATTCATAATTCGAAGTATTTATTAGAATGATTTATAAAGCCATCATGTTTTCGAATCCATATATTGTTTGAAAAATCAATGGGTTTTTTTCAAAAACCATGTCTAGTTCCTCCTTTTACCTTCCCCTGTAAATTTCCTTTTACTCCTATCTTTGGATAAATTTCCAAAACATGTGTTGTTTTTGTTGTAAATCCATGGCTGGTAAAAAATTTCGGTTTTGACTTTTATCCCTGTAAAAAAGTATATTGCTTCTCTGTAAACACTCACTTTTACTTGTCCTATTATGTGTAAAACTAGTTCACATAAAGCTCCCATTTTTGTCACGTATGCATTACTTTCATGAACATGTGATTGCAAAATTTACCTCTTATTGTCTCTCATGAATTTATTTTCGTGCACACATGAATTTCTTTTTCCTATAACTATAAAATTATTTTACTCCGTGTTCCTATAAAAAAAATTAACTCCTTTACCTATAAAATTATTTACCCTCTTAATAACCTTGCATTTACTCCTTGTACCGGTAAAATCACATGACTCCTTTTCCTATAAAATTATTTACCCTCTTAGTAACCTTCCATCCCTGGTCTCGCCTGGTCTCTTTGCATTAGCCTCCCATCCACATAGGATTTACTTAGCCTTGCCATACACACAACATTTACTTAGCCTTCCATCCACATGGTATTTGTTTCATAATCACATGAAACCCATTCGTGCCATATTTATAAAATTCAAACCAAAATAGTTAATGGATTTCGGAGGGGGGCCAGGGGGTAGGTAGTAAGAGGTTTAGGCGAGAGGGAGTGCGAAATCGTGAGAATGGGAGGTAGGCAGTAAGAGGTTTAGGGGACGGGGAGTGTGAAATCGTGAGGATGTGACAGATAGGGGATGGAGCCCAGTGGGAGAAACTACTTCTAAACCCCACTATGAGTAAAGGCAAGATGCAGGGGGCAAGTGGATGAGGTTCTTTGATCAAGAGTGGGAGTAGATCCTGAGGCCTTGAATGTTGTTGTACTTTAACCATAAGTGACAAAGACATCTTTGTCCTCTTGCGTTTTTAACTTTTTCTTTCCGGACTTAGGATAAGAGAAAATATAAACATATAAAGTGCTTTATTCATCCCGCACATATTTGCCTTTTCATTATATCCTTAAAACTTAAGTTACAAACTAGATATGAACTAGCATATTTATTTTTGTTTCTAGGGTGCACTTAGTCTAGAAAAACCATTTTATTTTCTTTTATACAAAATGAAAAAACTACGTAACCTATCCCTTATTTCTCCTATTGATCTAGATTAAATAATTTGATCAACGTTATTTTCTACTTAATTAGTGTTTTACCCATATTAAACTGTTGGGTAAGTCTTTATTCTCTAACTTAATTTACATAAATTTAAAGGCGTTTAATCATGATTACACTGTATGATTAAACTAAAATCTAGTGATTATGATATTTTTAACAAGCTGCACACGACTTTTTATTTTCAGTAATGAAGAAAAACTATCTAAGCGTAATGGAATTTAAACTTCCAACACTTTAAGTATTATTCCTTTTTACTTTTCTTTCTTTTAGTGGGGTTTAATCTTTTATTATTTTTTTCAATATTTTTTGTGTTTCTCTTTTTCTTATTTTTACCCCTTTTCATTTTTTAATTCTTTTTCTTTTATTTGGAAATCATTGGTAGATTGACAAGTATTTACAAAATAAGATTCCTGAGATACAAAACTTAATTACCTTGAGATCCTATAAATTATAGGACCCTAACAACTTCAACCAATGTGCTAAGAGTGAGAAGGCCACTACAAAACCATTATCAAATACCAATATAATTCATGTCATAACTCCAAACATTGCTCATCTAAATCATGTGAGACTCTTGTAATACAAACTTCAAACGTAATGTCATATATGTTTCTCGGTCACCTGCAAGCACAAGTTCAATCTACATATTCATATTATAGTAAAAATTCAAACTTTCATACTCCCATATCTTTCTGTTATCTACTACACATTTGTAGAAATGACATCCTCTAGGTGAACATCTGATTTCGTGCACAAAACATAATTTTTATGTGAACTGCATGCATAATCACACCCATAGGCCTTCCTCTGTGCGAGTGGGAGCCAAAGTCTCACTCTTCAAGATATGCAAGTGAATTTGGTTGGAGTAGCTCATAACTTATGTTCAATTCCTTGGGCTCACCCTTGATCTCACATTCGTGCGACTGGGGTGCTCAGTCACACCTATAGCCTTTCTTCCATGTGACTGAGGCTTTCAATGGGATAAAACCATATTAACTTAGTTAAGACCTCTGTTTTAGATCAACAATTTCAGATACCCATAAATTATAATTAATTAGTACAGAATATACATATAATGAAAATGGAAGCATGAGTAAGAATCTCGAGGAGAGATTCTCCCTCTGAATGGGAATCCACTTCATTCATATGCTTTCATATCATCAACCTGTCTATACTAGATTCATGCAACAATGGATTCGTTAGATCATAAAATCAAACATATATCATTCATTGTCATCAACATCATGACATCAATCCTTCCTCAGGTGATTAGAGTCGACTGATTACGGTATCAGATAGATGTAACAATATCAAGTTAGTTCATCAAATTAAGGCATTTAGATCTACCATATGCCATAGTTAGTAATCAAAACATGACCATGGTTAATGAAGGATCTAGAATTTATATCTCATACTTATACTTCTATCATCATGGTTATCATGGTTATCATTATCAATATGATCAAGTAAAGCCATTCAATAGAACTTTATCAACACAACAAGATTTCAACTCTTTTTCCCATGCTTTCATCACGTTCATCACAAGCATTATAAATATTCGATGAGCTATCCTTCTATGAAATCCAACATGACTTATGCGTGATAAATATCAAGAGTATTATCTTCAGGGTGCTATCCTTATTTATGATATCAAGATATCCAATAGATAGATGTTAGCCAAACATCAAGTATACCATAAAGATCAAAGATCAACATTTCAACAATATCAAAAGCTAAATACTAGGTGAACTATTTCATCATAGGAAACATAAATCCAAATCATTGTCATGAGTCATAGACATTCTCATCATAAGTTAGGGCTTAAATAGCCATTCAATGTAACCTGCCATGCATACCTTGGGGTATTCAAATACTTGTGGACCTTCTCATTAGACATAGGAAACTTGTAGCACTTTGTCACCTTTTCATATAGTGCATATTTACCTTTTCCATCTCTAGCCATCTTTCCTATGTTTCAAATGATCCTTAAGAAGGATCCACTTATCACATCTCATCACGAAGGTTAGAAATATTTATATACCCAATTACACATGTAGGAACCATACAAGTCTAAACAAAAGTAAGAAGCATCATAGGTCAAGAAATACTTATCTCAAATAAGAGGTGATCCTATCCATCCTTCAAGAGCCATCAGTGTCCATTGTCCACATACCAATGTTGCCTTCAATTAACTAACCAAGCCTCATAGGGACTATCCCATCTAGGGATTCATCAAATCTTTCACAAGTGCTTGAGCAGCTTCACATTGACCATGCTAGGTTTCATATCTCATATATATTCCATAAAATAGTGTTTGTCTCAAAACCCTAACCTCATAAAACCCTAGAAATCAATATGCCTAAGGTTTTCTTCAAACCCTCGAATTATTTTAGGTAACCACCATCCTCTTCTTTCTTTCATCAATGGTGTCATCATCAGGGTGATATCCATGGATTTTCTTTACTCTAGCTCTAATACCATGTTAAATTTTCTTAGGGATATATCGTTCTTTGCTTTGATAATTGCATTTCTTCATTAACACATTAAGTTCACCCCTTAACATCATGACATTATCATCATTATTCATCAGCATATGCAACTATGTAGAAAGAAAAATATCATCATCATCAATGCAGCGAAACATGAAGGAAAAATAGAAGTATTGCATTCACACATAGAGACCCCAAGATTGGTAGGAGACCAGGGAAAAACGCACTGTAGGGAAAACCATTCCAAATTATTCTTCTTATAGACTGTCATGAAATGATTCAGCAAAAGAGATCACAATTATCAATATCTTCGTCTATGCAACTAACTAGTAAAAAACCTATGATATCCATGAAATGTACCTAATCATACTTATATCCAAAATCCCAATTTTGAGGACTATAATGTACGACCACTAATTTTATTCAACTTCTGAACACTATTGCAATGAGAGGAGTCTTCATAATAGTCAAATTTCATCTTGAAGTCTCAGACGCATGGAGGAGGATTTGTGCGAGAGACTATGGCAATTATGGATGCTCCTTGGTGAACTGTATTCATGCATTTAGGGAAAAATGCACTTAGATCTACCTCAAACCACCATACACACCCTTTAGGCTATTATGTAAGTTTTTAAGGCTTCCTAGAAGCACCCTTCACCACTCTGTGCATGCTTCTAGGGACCAGATTGCCCGATATGCTTCAGAAATAGTAAACACTCCCTTCATGCTATTATGCAACTGTTTAAGGCTTCCAAGACCCATATCGGGTTGAAAATACTGAGTTAGATGCATACAAACGAGAAATAGAAACCCCATATTTGTGTGAGCTTCAACCCTATAGTCTTAGACCCTTATGCGAACGTTTTACGTTAGACTTGTGCAAACCAAGACAATAAAAGATAAGATAAGATGGATTTATCAATGTGTCCAAATGATCTTGATGTATCTTCTATTTATAGGCTTCCGTGAGGGTCCACTTGATGTTGAGGAAACCTTGTTCAATTGTACATATGCAGAGGGTTAACCTGATCAAATATACATTAGTGGATTCATAAATTCAAAAAATAACCTTTTCTTATGCAAACGAGGTGATATTTAGGTTGGTTTTGGTCCTCAAGAAAATAGGAATTCAATGCAATAATAATATCCGTCATGTGATATTTACAAAGTCGAATTTGACCGTAGTTGCATAATTTTAACATAATCAGCTATTGCCATGTGTCTATTAGAGGAGATAGAAAGGGTCTTCTTGGTCCTTCATTTTTCACCAAATTCCTTTGTAATTCCTTTCCTTGGGAAACCTCGGAGCTTCCAAGGAGAGAATTTTTAAGGACTTACGATATTCTAAGTTTCTAATGGAAATATGCTCTGAGGTCCTGATATGTGGCTATGTGTCTTGTCTTGCCAAGGTTCCAACCTAATTTTGATATTACCATCCCTCTGCAGTTTCGGGCCATCATGTCATTTTGGGTCCCTTTTAAATAAATCACCAAGATCTGAACCCTTTGACCTCCGATATTCAAACCTTCTGATATTTGGTTCCAAAAACCTATTGTCACCGATATTCATACTTCTACTCTTCTGACTTATGAAATTTCGGTCCCAATATTTCGAGTTCCTATGATATTTCAGACTCCTTAGGACTTGAATACCATGATTCAGGGAGTCCATAAATTTTGATCTAGGATTTTATTTTAATACTTCAACACACTATTCGAAATCTCTTTCATAGCACTTTCCAGTGGAGAGGGTCTATTGTAGGCTTTGAGCTCATCTGTTACCTAAAAAATGGTTGCAAACTCTTTGCATCAAATCTAGTTCAATTGACATCGATGCCAACATACCAAATGCCACAAGCCATTCATAAAATGCCAATTATCTAACAATATCCCCCATTGGAATTTATGGTAACAACATAAGCTACCCATAAAACTATGCATGGTCTTCTTCACCAATTTTTTTCTCCCCCTTTTGCATCAACGAAAAAGGATGCCCTTGAATACTCCCCTAAACCACGGTAGCCTTCTCTTCCATTCATCCCACATGTTGAGTAGCTGCCAACACACACTAGAATTGAGTCATTTGGGAGGAGGAGTAACAACTCCTATTTGTTGCTTGAGATATTCGAAGGGTTCACTTTCGATTGGCTTAGTAAATATATAAGTAAGTTTGTATTTAGTGGCCACATATTCAAGTCTAGCAACATTTGTTGCAACCTATTCCACTAAAGAATGGAACTTGATATGGATGTGTTTGGTCTTGGAATGCATGACAATATTCTTAGAGATATTTATGGAACTTGTATTATCACACATGATTCGAAGAGGATCAATCAAATCTACCTTAATATCCTTCAAAGGTTTGCTTCATCCATAAAATTTGTGAGCAACAACTGGCAGTTGCAATATACTATGCTTCAACAGTTGATAAAGAAACGGATGCTTGTTTCTTGCTGACCCATGACACTAAGAAGTTTACTAAAAAGAATGTTGCACCTGAGGTGCTCTTCCTATCATCAATGCTTCCTGCCTCATCAGCATCAATGTAGGCCTTCAACTTAAGTTCTCTGTTATTAGCATACCAAATTCCATAATCTTTTGTCCCTTGTATACATTTGAAAATCCTTTTGACAGTGATGATGTGACTTTGATGAGGGAAAGCTTGAAATATGGTGACAAGATCCACCACTTACATGACATTTGGTCATGAAGCTGTGAGATACAACAAGATTCCTATCATGGATTTGTATTGAGTCCGATTTATCAACATTTCTCATCCTCCTTGCATAATTTACAGCCTATAACCATAGGTGTGATAATTGACTTGCAATCTTCCATCCAAAACTTCTTCATAGTTTCTCGTAAGTACTTGGATTGGGAGATAAACACTCTATTTTTAGACTGCGAAATTTACAACCCCGAGAAGAAAAATAAATCTATAATCATGGAAATTTCAAACTTTTTCTTCATACATTTCATGAATTAATGTCCCAATTGTTCCACGTCACTTCCAAATATTATGTTGTCTACATATACTACTACAATTAGTAGATGATCGCCTTCAGACTTTATGTAGAAATTTTTGTTTACAGTACATTTCTTAAAGCCTTGTTGTTGAAGGTATTGATCCAGTCTTCTGTACCAAGCTCTCGAAGCCTATTTGAGTCCATACAAGTCATTTTTCAGATTTCACGCTAACTCTTTATCTTCAATGTGTGTGAATCTTTCTGGCTACTCAATATAAACCTCTTCTTCTAGATCTCCATTGAGAAAGGGAGAATTCACACCCATTTATATACCTTGATATTTTTATGAATAGAAAAGGCAAGAAGCATTCTGATAGCTTCCATTCTCACTACTAGTGCAAATACTTCCTTGAAATTTACCCCTTCTATCTGGGCATACCCTTTCCAGACCAATTGGGCCTTGTTCCTAAGTACTCAACCCTTCTCATTTACCTTTTTTCTTAAAACCCATTTGGTTCCAATGAAATTTTCTCTTTGGGTCTTGGAATAAGCTCTCAAGTGTCATTCTTTGCAATTTGGCCAATTTCTTCATTCATAACTCTCACCCATAATTTTTCCTCACTTGCGTGACTGAGACTTTTAGGCTTAATTTGAGATAGCAGAGCAATATTCTCATAGCTTGAACTACCAACAAGTTTCCTCCTCATCTGAACACCATGTCCTTGATCTCCAAGAATCTGACTCTTAGGATGTTCCTTCTGCACATACTTGGAAGCTGTTTTGGGCCTTGGAGTTGTGCTCACTTCCTTGATTTCATTATCCAAATCTATTTCTTCTTGATCCGAAGGCCCCATGTCTAAATTTTCTTCTCCATATGAATTCATATTTCCTTTGGACGACTCATGTTGTGAAGCTACTTCATCTACTATCACATCAATGCATTCCTCAAACCTCTTTGTCTGCTTTTGTAACACTTATATCCTTTACTTCGAGTAGAGTACCCAAGTAATAGACCCTCCTCAACACATGAGTCAAACATTCCTAGATTTTTATAATTCCTTTTGATAAACCGTATTCTCCCAAACACCCTAAAGTGTTTAATTGATGTAGGTATTCCCTTGCACAACTAGTAGGCAGTTTTATCACTATTAAGCATGAGTTTAGTTTTGTTTGATAGGTACACTGTGATTTGTGTTTCTTCTCCCCAGAAGATGTGGGATACATCTACTTCATCCAACATATATCTAGCCATTTCCTAGATTATTCTATTCTTTTTCTCAACTACTCCATTTTGTTTTGGATTTTTAGACATTGGATACTGCCTCCTAATTTATTCTCTTCACCTAATTCTTCAGACTCTCTTGAAGTGTATTCTCCTCCTCTGTCTGATCTTAAGAATTTGATCCTTAAGTCTTTCTTATTTTCTACTTGAGGTTGCTTAAAACATCTTATTTTTATTTTAAGAGCATGATTCAAGTGGCTCTAGTAAAATAATCAACAAGTAACATAAAAATAACTTTCTCCTTATAGGGTTTTTGCTCTAGTTGGATCCCATATACCTATGTGAATTATCTCGACTGGTATGGATGCAAAGAATTCCTTTGACTTTAATGATTCCTAGTCTACATACCAAATTGACATGACTTTTAGATTGAATTACGAGGTTGTGGCAATATTGGCAAACCTCTTACAGTTCCCATCTTCTTAATTCTTATTAGAATGTCAAGATTCATATGAATAAGTCTCTTGTTCCATAACCAAGCTTCATTCAACATGCTCAAATATAATCTTACTCTTGAGTCATCAAACACATATGCATTATTGTGAGTTATGTCTTCTTTTCCCACCAACTTTACATTTTCGTCATTTCAAATCTCATAGTCCTTGGATTTAAAATTCACATTAAAGCCATTATCACACATATAGATTACATTAAGAAATATATGCCTGAGACCTTCCACCTACAACACATTTTGAGTTTTCATAGTTTGATCCAGATTGACTATGCCTTTACCCTTAATTCTTGTTGGGGCATTGTTGTCAAAAGTGACAGTGTTCCGTCTATCCTTTTATTTTAGTGACAAAAAGTTTCTCTTATCCTTAATCATATAATTATAAAAACCACTATCCACATACCATATGTTCTCTTGATTATGTGCAGATAGAGCAAGTCCACATTGTATGCTCTTTTTTAGTTTTTCATTCCCAAATCTCCTTATCCTTTAGAGAAGTTAGTTGTCGAATATTTTGGGGCTTAGATAGGTACTCAAAAATGCTTCTGCATTCATTTTCCTTGTGCCAAAAATTATTACATTTAAAACTCTCAACATCACATAACATGGGAGAGAAAGCATTTCGATCTCTGATAGGAGAGTTTTGAGATCTAAAATTTTGATACTTATTATATCTAGAATTTTCATATTTTTCAAATTTGATCTTTTTACAATAAACAACCTTATGTCCAAAGATGTGACACTCATAACAATAACCATAGAATAAATAAGTGTACCTATTGTTAGAAGGTTTATGAGTTTGTTCATGTAGGTGCCTTTGCTCTCTCGCTAATTGATAATCTCTCCATTGGTGTGGCTCCTTGGAGTGGATGGAATTATTATTACAATGATGATCTCCTATTTGAATTGATGCCCTTTTGTCTTTGTCGATTCTTTATTAAAGCTTCTTTTCATAGCTCGGTGTTTCCTCAAATCCTGTAGACCTAAAGTTTAACTTTCTCGTAGAAGATTCTTGTGTTCTTGAGTATCCCAGGCATCTTTTGTTTCTTGAAGACCTTTGACTATTTATAATCTGATCTAGCTTTCTTGTTCCTTCAGCAAAATTTTCATTTAAACCTTTCTCGATCTCTATTCTCTCAATATTTGTTCTCAAGGAGACGACCATTGCCTCGATACTTTCGCAATTTTCTTCCCTGTCATGGATGAAATCATGAAGAACCTCTTCCTTTCGCTTAGATTGTTCTAATTTGAATTTCAATGGAATAATTTCATCTTTGCATGCTTTTGTGATTATTTCCTTCTTCATATTGCACAACCCTAGTTTTAAATGCTTGTTCTCTTCTTCTAGTCTCTCACATGTTCCTTTTCTTCTTCTAGTAGAAGAGCTAAACTATCTTTTCTTTTAATGGATTCTTCAAGTTTTTATTTTTGATAGACAAATTCTTCATTATCTAAGTTGTACATATCTTCTTCAGCACGTTGTAGTTCTTCTTTCAGGTGCATGTTCTTTTTCTTGGTGTCATTCAACTTATCATGACCACTGATGAGTTCTCTTTCAAAGTCCACTACTCCTTCTTTTTCCTCTTCTTCAAAATCAGTAGTATTTTGTTTCTTGGATTCTGATCCAAAATCCATAAGTATTTTTTTGAATCATCTTCAAAAGATTTTTAGTTGTCTTAATCTTGTGTTCAACTATCCTCTTTGGAGTAGAGCCCCTTTTTCTTATAAACCTTCTTCTTCTAATGTTCCTGACATTTGTTTCTTAATTTTTTATCATCTTCCTTTTCAATTATTTCTTTGTAAGGGAACTTGGATGAGAAATGCTTGACTCTCCCACAGCCAAATACTTTAAAGGGAAACTTCCCTTTATATTTTCCTAAGCCATGCTACAATTTCCCGGAAAAATGAGTTAGCTCTTGATCAAATTCATAGCTGGAGTTGTTGGGTTGTATTATATTCTTTGCATGACTAGCCCACATAGTTAACCGGGGGATTAGAAGGGGGGTGGAGCCCCCCATTCGTTGCGTCAATTTCATAGTGGGGGGGTCACACGGGGTTTGAGGGGTTTAGTTAACCCCACTCTATGGGGTCCAAGGTAGCACCCCATAAAATTTTGTATTTGGACCGTATATTAGGTTGGGCAGACCTACATATGGTTTTGTACATGATTTTCGCACATGGTTTTGGATGAGATGGTTTTCAGTCCATGGTATTGGATGCTTCAACATGTATAAATATGTATTGTAACGTTGAAAGGAACATAATGAAAAATCAGGCCGGTAGTCCCGGTTTTTGGATCCAGGGGAAAATCTTTGTGTATATGTGTTTTATGTGTTATGCTCTTGCATTGTTTATTTTTTTTGTTTTAGAATTCATATGCAGGTAATTTTTGTACGAGGTTAAAACCTACAAGAGCAGTCTTGATGATTAGTTGTGCTCCTTGGCCTTCTTGGACACTTTGAATGATGCCTCCTTGGGTTTAGACTTCTAGCTTCCTACTCTCATCCCATTGGTTGTGAGAGTAACAAGCAACTCTTCCATCTTGAGATCCTTTAAATTGGACATTTCTTCAATAGATGAGACTTTGGCATTAAATCTCAGGGGTGGGGATCTTATGTATTTTTTGAACAATCATATCTTCCTTGACTTCTTCACTCTAATAGTATTGGTTTTTTCATTAACTCTGAGGAAGTATTATGCTCTTATTTCTTCTTCACTCCTTTTTAAACATTCAAACCTCATATTGAAAGTTTAAAGTTTGGCTTTCTTGACTTTCTAATCTCCTTCATGACTTTGATTGTGCGTCACCCACACTTCCTTGGAATACTTACAATGCATAATCTTTACAAGTTCCTATTGACTAAGGCCAAAGACATTGAAATATTGGATTTATTATTTCCATACAATTCTTTACCATCTACATTAGTGGGAGGAACATCAAAGATATCATAATCTACTAGTACAAAGCTTTGAACATCTACTCCTAGGCACATAAGATAGGCTTCCATCCTAACTTTCCAGAAGGCATAGTTTGTCCCATCAAGGAATCACATCTTACTTGAGTAGGCATCTTGATTCTCTTTCCTAGACATAATTCATTATGAATCTACCTTCTAGTGGTTAGACTATTCCTGAAGGAACCTTGTTCTGATACCAATTGTTGGAATAAGGAATTACTAAGAGGGGGAGTGAATTAGTAATAGTGAGTTTATTTTAGAAAAAAAATTATGAATATGTCTTTAGTTATTTCCTACTATCTAGTATGTATGAGAGAATTCATACATAATAGAAATGAGAAGCAAGATGAGACATTCACATAGACATACAACTCATCACATGAGTAGCATACACATATTAACACCAATATTTTCATGTGGAAACCCAAAATGAAGAAACCATCAATTTGTTTGTTTTTATGATATAAATTAACCACCTAATTAATTACGTCAGTTTGTTTGTGAGGACCCTCTCATAGGAGGCACCAAACCCCTTTAGGATAGCAAGAACCTACTTGCCAAGAGGCACTAACCTCTTATGAATTTAGGCCAGCACCTGATTTAGCCATTGTTCTACTTTTCATATAAATTTCAAATTGAAAATAAAGGCACATACAAATACAAAAAATTACCAATGTGGATTAATGGAGAAACATGCTTTTGCTCTTGGTCCTTTACTGTTTCACAGGCTGTCTTGGCCTCACACAGCAACACCCTATCCTCTACACTCTGGCTTCTATTCCACAAGCTCTTTGAAACAATCTGCTCTAGTTCAACACTTGGGCCAATTTCTTAGCTCTCACCCTCTATAGTCTACACTCTCCAGCACATGAAATAATACTCCCTTCCCCCACTTTGCTCGATGGGAATAACTAGGTTTTATCCTCTACTGCACACTACACAATGTTTCCATTGTTGCATGTTTCCACACTACCTGAGTGTACCTCTATATGGAACCTCCATACTATTGTTGTTTCTTTTGTCTAAGTTTTTCCATTGCATTAAACATGAGAATGGGCTCATGAGAATTTCATCAATGCTTTGTGTGATCTCCATGTAAAGAATTTAATCTCAGTCCACCTATGCACTAAAAAGAGGTTCGCCATGCTTGTTAATGGATCAAAAAGATTGACTATACTTTGTAATGGCTTCACTATTCCTCATTTAAGTCTATAAGACATGAATGAAAAATAGGAGATGGATTTCCTAAAACATCAAGACTAGCCTGGTAATTCTTCCTTGAAAATTGTGGTCCTCGTTGCCTTGACCAATATATTTCTGTAGGTGGCATTAATGCCATCAACCAACTTCTCTTCTCACATTTACTTAGCACCCTCTGGCCCATTCATTATTTAACATGATGTATAGGTGTATCAGATCCATAAATCATCATAACTTACATTGAAAGAACCTTATGATATCTCACAATGTCGACGCTCTTAGCCCCTTGCTACTTAACCGTTTACTATTTTGCATCCATGGGACTGGGATCTATGACCGACAACTTATATTTTAGGTGTTGAGGCCTTCAAATCCTATTGGGGGCCTATATCCCTATGTATATCTCTCACCCTTGGTTCTTTTGGGCTTCCTTGACAAAACTCCAACACATCAGAGCTTCTACATATCACAACTCTCTCATAATTCTATTAGAGCGGTTCTTAAAATTTTGACCTATAAAATGTACTTCCCACATGTCTTTTCAACACCTAGGTTCTAATATCTTCTCTAATCCCTTGGTCCTTTGGATCTCCCACTACCATATGCCATTCCACATCAGAGTCACTTTATTGGATTAGAACTTTTCTATTAAGCAATTAGAGAGGAGTTATGAAAACTGTAACCTTTGATATGCTAACCTCTGAGATGATGTCATGTTGTCATCATCGCCCCAAGTGGCTCCTCCTTAGTAGTGACACATGTCATCTAGATTTGCCCCATTAGGCCACCAAATATTTTGAATCAAACTATCACGTGTCCATCGTACAATCACATAATTTTGATGTCATCTACCTCATCAGCTCCTGAGGATCCAATTAGCTACTACCGTTTGTCTATCAGAGGAGAGAGAAAGGTTCTTCTTGGTCCTTATTTTTTCTCCAAATTCCTTTTTTATTCCTTTCCTTTACAAACCTTGGCACTTCTAAGGAGATAAATGTTTAAGGAATTACAATATTCCAAGGTTCTAATGGCCCTATGCTCCGAGATCTAGATATGCTACCATGTGTCCTATCTTGTTGAGGTTCCAGCCTACTTCCGATATGACCATCCTTCTCAGTTTTTTGTCCTTCATGTCATTTCAAGCCACTTTTAAATAAACCACCAAGGTCCCAAGTCTCCAACCTTCAATACTCATCCCTTCCAATAACTGGGTCTGTAAATCAGCTACCTCTCATATTGACCCTTCCGCTTTGCTGACCTCTAAAATTTTGGGTCCCAATATTTTGGCTACCTTTGACATTTTGGTATGCTTAGGACTTCAAAACCATGATTTTGGAGCCAGATATAACAAAATATGGTATATAAAAGATGTGTATTTGAAAACTCCTTCCCTATCCAAACTCATGAATTGATCATGGATTTTATTGGCAATGAAAGTGGCATAGTCATACTCAACAACAGGGGGTTGTCCAGGAGTAAATATTGACAACAAAACTAAAGTGATATCATCAACATATTCACTAGTATTAAATCCCATGATCATAGATATCATGTCAACAATAAGTCTACCAATTTGAATGAAAAAGGTCTATAGATAAGGAGGTGGACCATTGGCTTGATAGTTGGTAACATGAACATCTGAGAAATACAGGTTATCTCTGATTTGGGCAACTGAGGGGCTTTTTCAAGTAGATATCCCAGGGAAAGAGGAGCAAGGGGTTGAGTGGAATGGAACTCTATCATTTTATTAATGGAATTAGTTGTTATGGGAAAAAAAATAGTTTGGGATGGCGACATAATTTCTCTATGGACAGGGTCATAGTTGGCATAGCATTGATGAATGATATTTGGGAAAACATGGACTGCGGGGAGGAAATACATGGGAAGATTGGATTCCCATAGTCCAAAAAAGTCAAAATTATTCAGCTGACTATCTCTGATTTGGAAAAAGATTTTAAGATGGTTACTATCACCAGATAAGTCTTTTATCTAGAAATCTTTGTCGGCCAAGGGTAAATAATCTAAGTCTTTATGGGGTGCATTCATGGGCGTGACATTTAGGGCTATGGGAGTTTCCATATTTGGTTCTTGTGTATTCAAACTTGAATTCGAGCTTTTATGGGAAAGATGGACTAAACAACAGTTTGGGGTCTTTTATGGTAGTGACGGACTATTTTTAACTTGAATTTGGCTTTCTTTGGTAAACTTCTCAGTGGAAAACTGAAGTTGTAGGGTTGTAAGTCAAAAATGGATAAATACCTGGATTATAGAGGAAAGACATACAATGGTGGGTTGGTTGATAGGCTGCAAAGCTCGTGTTGTAGTCTTGCTGGTTAGGTGGCGATAGAGAAGCTGGAACAGTGGACTGGACATTAATTTGCATGGGAGCTGGACGCAACACTTTATAGTGAAAATGATGTTTTATCATTTATTTAACGAAATTCAGTATGGTGGGTATTTTTTGCCATTTATTGGGTGGATGGTGTCAGCGTGATGGTATGTTTTGTCATTATGCAGAGGGTGGTAAGCGGTTTACCCTGCACCGCTTTTGGGATCAAGTGGTATCGGGCCGAGGGCTAGCGAGCATGTGGAACAGGTGATGCATGGCAAGGGTACGGCAGAAAACCGCCTGGTGATCACGAGTTAAAGCACAATCACTAGGGGGGTCGCGATATGTTCATCAACAGTCGGATCAAAAGGTGGAGATTGGACGTCTGACGGGTTCTGGAGATGGCAGGGTGTTAATTTGCGGTGGGCCAGATGTATTAACAACGTTAAATCGTATCAGGGGCGTTTTTATTGGTTAAGGGGTTGGTTATTAATTAACCCAGATGGTTAATTAATCCCGTATTTGTGGAGCAGGGAAGGTTCTTAATAAACTTCGAATGAATCTATTAATCCTTATTAATTTATATAATGGTTATATACCATCGGGGCGGGAGTTATATAAAATATGGGAGTTTTAATATATTTAATAATACGGGGAAGGGTTAAAATTTACGGGAGTTATATAATAACAGTTAAAAACTAATATGAAATAGAATGAAATAAGCGCTAAGCCAATGTTTTAGTGTTTACATTAAAACTTAGGCTAAACTGAGAAAATGGGTTTTCAAGCGATATCATGCATTTCTTAAGTAGAATAGGTTTTTTCACTTAGGCAAACTTTATGGAATGAAATGAATGATGGATGGTTGATTTACGAGCACTTAGGATTTTAGATCATTGGGCTGAGGGTCCAGTCCCTCCAGAAGTTAGAGAAATGCTCAAAGCCCTTTGACTTTCAAAGACCTTAATGCTTATGGGAAATTAGTGAAGTGTTTAGGGAAAATGGAAGTTAGTTATTTAACCTTGCCTTTCTTGAACTGCATTAAGTGAAATGTTTGCCTTGCACTTTGTGATAAAAGTAAAAATCAATACATTTAGTAGCATTTTTCACCACAAGTATCATTCTGCAACATCATCTACCTACCCTACCTACTTTAACCTGACATTTTTATTTTTTATTTGGGTGCACTTAGACTGGAAAACCCTTATCAAATCATCCTTTTCTTTTACATGGAAAGCCTACCTAAGTCTACACTTATTACATCCAAGGGCTCAGATTAAACCATTGAGCACCTTTTTATTTACTCTACCTATCTACTCATGTGCCAAGATTAAATAGTTTGGTCAGATTTTATTTTCTATTCTACAACATGAAATTCAAATATGAATGAGCCAAGTTTGAGTTGTTTGACTCTTCATAAATTGTGGCAAACGTTTAACAAGCTACACACAATTGCTTATTATAGAAAATGAAATAGTAGTGGTACTTGGACTTGCACACTTTCCTAGTCTAGTTTTGTTTGGGGTTCATTTCTTTCACTTTTTTGACCATTTTATTATTTTTACCCTTTGATTTTTGTTTTAGGGTATACCCTCTTTAAATTTTTAAATTTTTTTTATTTTTTGACAATATGGAAAACCTTTGCAGCAATGAAAGGTATGAACATATTACAGAGCTCATCAAGTCAATCATGAAATATGATACCTATTGGTATAGGAGCATAACACTGGCTCCACTTGGGGATGGCTTTTCCTTGTGAAAGGTCAAGAATAGCAGGTCAGATGGCCTCTGAATGAGTTTGACTTTTGCTCTGAAATATCCTTTTGTTGGTTTCTTTATTATATGTATGACAACGCACTTTTGAAGCTTAGGGCCTTCTCTTCGGGCTTCAACTCCAATAAGTCACTATCCAATCCAAACTGTGACATTATTAAGGATATAATATGTACATGTTAACATCATAATACATTAAAAAGTTGGATCAAAATAATGTTTTAGCATTTGAACATTAACTGGTCCTTCTTCTATCTCTATACCGTCCAAATTCTTCATAAGGTAAGTATTGTTCCCTTGTAAGGCCTGAATAAAAAAAGGTCCCTTCCACAGGAAGTCAAACTTCCCATGTTTTCCTTTGTCTTATCTCCTAGAATCCCATCTCAAAACTTTGTCTCCAAGGTAGAAATATTCTGCCTTGGTTCTCTTATCAGTTTTTTTTTTTTGAGTTTCTCTTGCATTACTTAATATCTTTGATATACTTCTTCTCTGGTATGTTGCAAATGGATGGTTTGGTTAATTCTCCTTTGAATATCATTGGGCTCCACCTGAGCTTCCTGAAGTAGTTTCATTATAGGAATTCCTAATGATGAAGAAAATACAGCCTCAAAACCATAGACTAGTTCATAAGGACTAGTTCCAATAGATTTGTTTGTAGTGAGTCTGTCTGCCCACAGTGCATTAGTAATTTTCTTGTGCCAATTTTTCTTGTTTTCTTCCAATAATTTCTTAATGATATTAATTAGGATTTTATTGGATGACTTAGCTAGACCATTACCTTGAGGGTAATAGGCTGTGGAATGGCCTAAAGTGATATGATATTTGTTACAAAAACTTATCATTTTCTTAGATTTGAAGGCAGCAGCATTATCAGTGATGATTTTTTCAGGACATCCAAATCTAGACAGTACGTTGGTTTCTAAGAATCCTATAATGATTGTGTCATTGGCTTGTCTACAAGGAATGGCTTTTATCCATTTGGTGAAATAGTCTGTGGCAGTTAGGATCCATTTATGTTGGCCAAAAGAGGGAGGGTGGATTTCTCCAATGAAGTCCAGTCCCCATTGTTGGAAGGGCTTTTCAGTATAAATTGGTCTCATGGGTAAGGGTAATAATTTCCTCTTGCCTTCAAAACTCTAACATTTGTGGCAAGTAGTAACAAACTTCTTTACATCAGTGAACAAGGTTGGCCAATAAAATCCAGCTCTAAGGATTTTGTCTGCAGTTGATCTCCAGTAAAGGTGTCTACTACAGGCCCCTGCATGAAATTCTTTGAGAACCTTGTCAACTTCTTCTTTTATTAAACAATTTAATAGAATACCTTCATGATTTTTCCAAAATAAAGCATTATCTAAAATACAAAATTTTGAAGCTTTCATCTTTAAAAACCTTTTCTTTGTTCTGGATAATCCTGGGGGAGCTTGCAGGTTTAATAATACAAAATTATATCAACATACCAAGGTGAATCTAAGAAGGCCTGGCTGATTTGTGGAGTCGCCTTCTCCTATTCATTATCTAGTTCATTAATATCTAGGGCTTGGCAATTTGTTTCAGTCATGAGTTTTGCTAAACCCTATCCTTTTATAAGCTTTGTGGGTTTTATTTCTATATCATATTCCAATATAGTAGCAATCCATTTGCCTCGTCTGTCTTCAATTCCATCCTGGGTTAAGATGTCTTTGACAACAGCATTTGGCACATAGGCTATTACATGAGAGTACAATATATAGACTCTGAAGTTTTTAATAGCTTTCACAAGTGAATAGGCTTGTTTTTCCATGATTTTGTACTTTAATGGTGCATCTTTTAGTGCTTTAGTAAAAAAGGCTATGAATTTTTCACATCCTTGATCATTTTTTTGTAGTAAAACAATAGCAATAATGTGTTCTAATGCAAATGAAAATATTATGAAGTCTCTATCAAACATTGAACTAGTTAGGACCGGTGCTCTAGTCAAAGCCATTTTAATTTCTTCAAACGATTGTTTGGCTTCTACTTTCCATTTAACCTTTGCATCCTTCTTCAACATATTAGTACGCAGTCTAATTAATTCAGCTAATTTAGACATAAATATTATTAAAAAGTTTATCTTTCCTAGGAAAGCTTGAAGTTCTTTGACATTTCTTGGGTGGGGTATCTGCAGAATGGCCTCAACTCTGGCAGGATCAATTCTAATGCCATCTTTGGAGATTATATGACCCAAGAGTTTGCCTTATTCTATACCAAACAGGGATTTTTTAGGATTTAGAGAAATGCCATATTGTCTACATTTTAAGAATACTTGTTTCAGATGGTCTAAATGTTGTTGATTTGATTTAGAAAAAATAGTCAAGTCATCTAGATATATGACCAAGAAATCATGAATTTCTTTTGCAAAAGCTATGTCCATTGCACGTTGAAAAGTTTCCACTGCATTCTTGAGTCCAAATGGCATTTTAAGATATTTAAATGTTCCCCATGGTGTTGTAAAAGCGGTTTTTTCTTGGTCATCAGGATGAACTAGAATCTGGTTATAGCCTGAGAACCCATCCAAGAGTAAAATCCTAGAAGCACCTACCACCCTTTGTAAAATGTGATCCATCTTAGGTAAAGGGTAATTGTCCTTTAAAGAAAATTTGTTTACATTCCTTAAATCAACACAAAGCCTAATTTTTCCAGTCTTTTTCCTTGTAGGTACTAAATTAGAAACCCATTCTGAAAATCTGATAGGAGCGATTATCCTTGCTTCATACATTCTTTTGATTTCTTTTTCAATTAAGGGAAGCAATACATGGTTAATCCTTCTGAGCTTTTGTTTGAATGGTTTTTTATTTTCCTTTAAAGGGATTGTATGTTGAATTATAGAGGTATCATAAGATTTCAGGTCATCATAGCTCCAGACAAATACATCTTGAAATTCTTTCATTAATTCAACATATTTGAGCTTTTATTCAGGGGGCAAAGATTTGGATAATTTTACCATTTTGGATTTTCTTCAGTTCCCAAGTTATAGTCTTCAATGTCAGCTTTTAGATGTCCCAACTTGGGTTTCCTTAGGATATCATTAAAATCAAAGAGATCTTCCAAAGGAGTTAATCCTTTAGGCAACTCATTATATTTCAAATTAATGATTTCAGATTCTCCTTCAATAATTTCATCAATGTCCATTTCTTTGAGATCCTGCATTTCTTTATTGGTAAATGTTGTTGGGTGAAGCATTTGAGTTGCACTTTCTATTGAAATGTTTGTTTCTATCCGATTTGTCTGATCAAATTCAGTAACTGTATCTATATCTATATTAGTGCTAGAAAACTCTTCCTCTAGTGTTAATAAGTTGTTAATTTGAATATCATTGTCAAACACTTGCCAGTTCTTTACATTGTCAGGTATGGCTGGTATGTGTCTAATTTCAGCTGTGAAATAATGATTGGGCTCAAATGATAGTTTACAGGTGCTGGCAAACATTGCCGGGCTATGAGCATGCAAATTATGTTTTCTTGGAATTTTAGCCAGCTAAGTCTCTAGAAATGTATTGAGAATCTCAATCATTGTTCCTCTATAAGATATTAATCTGGGATTGTTTGTGAGGAAATTTCATTTTATTTGTTGAATGATTAAATCAAAATCTCCTAGGACTGATACCCTAATGGCCCCTAAACTCTTAACCAGCTTAAGACCTAGCAGTAGACCTTCATATTCAGTCATATTATTAGTGCGCTTAAAGTTTAGTCTCTACGCATGGCCTTCAGCATGATCATTCTCAAGATTGTGCACCCAAATTCCTACCCCTGCTCCTAACTTGTTAACTGAACCATCAAATTTTAAGTACCAGAGGAACTCATGTTCATAGTTGGTATCAGGAGTCTCAGGGATTTTTTTAATAGGAAGATCTAGTTTTTTAGTTTCTTCTGGTTCCTTTTGAGTATCTGATGTATCATTGTTCTCAAAAATTTCTTGAATTTGAACACTAGACTTTTCATTTGTAATTTCTTCTTGTTCAACTACTAAAACCTTGACTTCATTCAAAGGATCAATTTCAACATTGAAAGGATGAAAGAATCCATTTCAGAGTGAATGTAGTAGATAAGGAAATTTGGAGGTCTCTCCTGGCTACTTACCACATATTTCATTAAAGTTTCTCTGTACAGTTTCTTGGGTCGACCAAATACTGAAATAGTAGCATAAGACATGTCCAACTATAGAGATCCTTGAAGTTTTTCACCGCAAGATCTAGAAAGTAACACACCATACTTTGGTGGGATATCAGCTACTACTATGTCCATTCAGATGGTTTTGGCAAGATATTGGACTAAAGATACACATAAATCTTTGATTAATCCTAGACATATGGCCTAACTTGAATCAAAAGAGAAAAGGTCTTTATACAGCCTGGTGATATCTAGGTCCAGTTTCTCCATCACAGACTTAGGGATTAAGTTATGAGAAGCACCAGAATCAAACATGGCGTTATGAAGTATTTTATCATGTATGTTCAGACTTACATAGAAAGGAGGAACTCCTCCATCTACTGATTTTCCATTTACCTCAAGGCCAAAAATCAATTCTAGTTGATCATCAAAAACATTTACTAAATCTTCATTCACAGAAATTTGTAGTGATCTACTGATCTGACCTATGTAGATATCATGTTTAGCCAATTCTGATAATGGAACTGCTATTTTTAATTTGCCTACTTTAGCCTCAAGATTAAAAGGTCTTTCAATTTGAGTTCTTGCATTCCAAATAGTAGGATTCTCTTTTTTAGTTGTATTTTTTGTATTTCTTTCCTTTTCAGGAATGGGGTTATGAGCTGAAGTTGTTTCCAAATCAACTTTTGAAGGTTCCTCTATTTTTCATTTGGGAGGAATAGAAGTGGAAGATTGTTTGTTTTATGGTTGATTATCGGATACATCCTCAATTATTGGGTTATTTGGATTAGGATTCTTTATGGAAAGAATATGTACAGGGATGGTATTACTCTTACCTTTGTCGGATTGTATTGTATCTTCCTGTTTGTTGGTTTCAGGGACATCTATTCTTCTGCTCCTCAGATTGTATTGTTTGTGGACTTCATAAACAATTATATCATATCCCTCCCTGAAGTCAAATGATTCACCTGTCTTAGTTTGGAATTTTTCAAGCATGTGAGCTTCCTGATCCTCTTGGAAAAAGAAGACTTGTTGTTCATTGTTGAGTCCCATCAAATTAATTTGAGTGTCTTCTGTTGGTTCATCAGAGGTTGAGCCTTCAACATAATTTTCCTGGAATGGGAGCCTAATGTTTTGGTCAGGTCCATTCTTTCTAGTGTTTGGATTTTGGTTCTTCCTAAAATTTAGATTTCTACCAGTATTGCTTAGCTAACCCTCCCGAGGGGATTTTCTCTCAATTGTTTCTACTCTATCACCAAGCCTGTCCATTCCTTTAATGATAGTATCTAATTTTTGTTCAAAGGCAGATGGGTCCTCTCTAAAAGGTATCCTCCTTTTAGCTCTGGCTCTAGCTCGTTTAGATACTAGGTTGGCTTCAACGCTGACAACTATACTTTGAATTTCTTCTAAGGTACGAGGAGCTCTTTCCCTAAGTTGGTATGCCATATCATAATCAAATCCATTAGGGAATTTGATTAATGCCAAATCTGGAGGAGGTCTAAGATTTTGAGGAATAACTTGGTAAACATTGTTAAACCTAGTACAATCTTGGACAATTTTTTGGGTGCCTCTTTTCAGGTCGTCATATTCTGATAAAATGTGGAGAGGATCTTTCTTCTTTTCCCATCTATTTAAGAATGTCTAATAAAGAGCTTGTAGGTCATTTATACTATTTGCAGGAAGGTCTCTAAACCATATTCTAACATCTCTAGTCAAACTTTGAACAAATACTCTCATTCTAACATCATCAGCATCAACTTCATATATTTCAAAATAGTCTGTCATTTTCTTGGTATGTTTTTGAGCTGTGTAAGTGCCAATACCATCAAATGGAGTAGTCTTACTCTGATAGTCTTGGGGCATAGCCCCTGGGTTGGCAGGTAAGTGCAGAGGAGAGTAACTGTTTTCCATGGCTGCAGGGATAGATGAGGCAACTGGTGTGGTAGGGATGACAATGGGAGTAGAAGGTGTAGTTTGAGGTTGGGAAGTTTGAGGTGTTGATGATGGACTTGGAGGTGTAGTAGTGATCACAGAAAGGTTTGGTGTTCCTTTAGAGGTAAGCTCTGATTGGATGGAGTTCTGTAGCTATCTATCAAGATGTGAAGTTACAACTTCAAGCTGTAAATCTTCAAGAAATACGAGATCATGAACTATGTGGGCTAACTCAGATTCTAAAAAGGTAACAAATAAATCGGTTTCACACCACTCATAAACAGGTTTTTCCTCAAGGTAAACCCACTTCACAGGACAAGATCATGATCTATACAGAGGCTGAGAACTAGCAAAACTGTCTTGGCTCTCTTGCCTCCTAAGAATCCTAGGAATCAGATTAGTGTTTTCAAACACAGGTGATGGATTTGGATCGGGATTAGATCTGGTGTAATGAATCATTTCTGAAGCCAAGTTTCTAGGTATATTTTTTGAGTTTTTCAATAAATCCTATGACAATACAACTTTAATAATTTCTTTAAGAAGCTTTTAGATATGGGTTTTGAACTTTCTCAAAGAATTTATTTGACAAGAGGAACTGATCAAGTATTTGAAACCAGATGTCCAATCTATAAGCTAGACCAGAGATAGACTGAAGTAGCATTTATTTACTTCTGCAATTGCAAAGCAAAATCATTTCAAAGGCTACCCGACTAGCTTCAGGCTCCGTCTGTAGCTTAGAAAGTAGACAATAGTAACAAATAAATTATTCAGGTCCCCAATGGAGTCGCCACTATGTTATCACTCAGGTTTTCCCAAAAGTTGTAAGAAAGGGAAAGGAGGCCGAGGTAACCACAAACCAATCTTTTAGATGCAGATTCTAGCCAATTTGCATCTAGAGAGGGCTCTCTCTTTAAGTTTTCGCTTTGTTTTGTAAAGATATTAAGCTAGTTGTGAAGTTTAGGAATTTGTTTGAATTTGGGGGGTGAGATTCACTAGCAAAGGGATAAGACTGAGTAGTTTAGTCCATTGGGCTAATGAAGTCAAGTAAGATGGATTTACTGGACTTGGGTTTCTTAACAAAGGATGGTTTCACAGGGCAAGGCAGTCAAATAGGGAACAAATAAAGACTTAGAACAGATGGAATGGGTTTCCAAAATCGGTGAAGGGAAATTAAGAATCCTTCAACCTATTTCAAGAGGGAACGTGGATGATCACTGACAAAGAGAAATTGAGTATTCTTTAACAAATAATCAAAATGAAAGAATTAGAAAATAGGAGCAATCAAGCTTTCACTGTTTATCCTAATTTAGTAGAAAACATAGTAAATGATAACTTTTGAAGACAGAGTGTAATAAAGCATATTCTGAATTACTCTTTTTTTTTTATCATTCAGATGTGAAATAGAGATGATATAATAAAAAAAGAAAACTTTAAAACATGAGGTATAAAGGACTTATTGATCCATTATTTTCTTCAAGAAATCTGTGAAAAGTACATTGCATTAATTCTTTGTCCAGCAAGCCATGCGAGAATTTGATCCAATCAACACTTTATTCCAAAAAACTAGTATTACAGCAATGTCTATGAATCCACCCTCAATACTCCAATTGAGGGAGTATTTATACAAAAAAAAAATTACAAAAAACATATCATAACAGAGAGATATATTCTAGTGATGACAAATCAGTTTTACAAGAAAATACAGACACCTAGTCTCGAAGATAGGAAAAAAGCAAATAGATGATGTGTTGTTCCTATTTGTGTTGGGTGTGCTGGAGGCAGGCCCTTTTTTATTTGGCTTGCTGCTGTAACTTCATGCTGGCTACCCTGTTTGACTAAGACTCTTTACTTGTTCTAATACTCTTCGACCTTTTTTGACCACTGTTCACCTTTATTCATCTCTGTTTATCTCAACAAGATAAATAGCCCAAAATTTACATTTTACCAAAGGTAACTTTACAAAATTTCTAACATATCTTCCCACCATTTCTACTCTGGCAATTTGTGCCTCTGAAGTTTTCTTAGAGTTTCATTAGTCTCTGTATATCTGAAGAAGTTAGGCTGAATGGTGAATAGGTGCTTTACCTCATGCTCAATGTAGAATAGGTTCTCTAAACTATCATAGAGAACTCAGCCTGTGGGAAGTGCTTTCATTCCTACTGCACTTGATGATGAGCTAGCTTGATTGCCAGCATACCCATTTAATTTATCTACATAGTCAATGTGTTTCATCAATTTTTCATTAATGACCAAAGGAATTGGCAGACCTTTACTCTGCCAAACTATGAATTTCTCCATAAAAGAATTAATTTCTACTTGCATGTCTTGGCATCTTCTCTCTAAGTTCTGCATTAAAGTTCTCTTGGTCAGAACTCTTTTGATTTCCAAAATGGTGTCTGTCCTGTCTAAGATGCCAAGTACTTCTAACTGTTCTCTATTTTTGGTATTCAAATAATTGATAAACCTATTGGCTTCTTCTGGATTTTTACCCAATTCTGCTCTTGTCTGCTGAATTGCTCCATGGGCTATTTTTACCAAGTCTAGCTATTCATAGATTACTTGGCTTGATGGCTATCTTTTGTTTATAGACTGAATGATATTAGCCAAAAGGATTTTCCTGATTTCTCTCAAGGGATTATCAAAAGTGAGTTCTTGTTTTAAGGTTTTTACTTTACTTTCTAAGGCTTTAATCTCCTTAGTTTTTTCCACAATACTTATTTCGAAGATGTCATAATTCTTTTAATCTCCTTAGTTTTTTCCACAATACTTATTTCGAAGATGTCATAATTCTTCTCTGCCTTAGCCAATTGCTCTTTCACTTGTTTCAACTTTGTAACCTGCAATCTTAATTCTTCCATGGTCTTTATTAATTCTTCTGTACTCATATTAGTAATACTACCTGGTGCTGTACCTGTTGTTGATGTACCTGTAATTACCTCTGCTATGACTGCTGGGACATTTGTAGCTGCTATAGTTGAGACTATGGGGATTACCTCAGGAGGCTGGGAGGTCGACTCTCCCTGCTTTTCCTTTAGTGCCTTTTCCAATGCCTACCCTATATCATTTAATCTTTCATTAAGTTTCAGGAGTAGGTCCATCATGTCTTCTTCAAATTTTTGTTGTATAACTTCTGCAGTCTGTGGATGTGTTGAAGGAGGCAGTTTCAGCTATTTTCTTAAGGCAGCGATGTCCTCTTCTTTATTCTTAATTAGTGTCTTTATGCCTTTAGCATCTTTGGGATCATGTCCCAATCCAATAATGATCTCTTCTAGTGATTTGATCCTATTATCTTTGGCCAGAGAAGAGGCTTTCTCCAAATGTAATTGAGTTGTTGTGTTGTCCAGGGAATTTTTCAATTTGTGGGCTAGCATTGCTTTATCAGTCAGTGTGGAATAAACCATTTCCCCAGTCTGCCTATAAAGCTCAATCTGGTCCATAGGATGAATATCTTTGGCCAGGACCTCCAATTTTGTTCTGATATAGTCTGCTACTAACTAGCATTGCTCTACCTTTGGCTTAAAGTAACTCATTATCATTTTACCTTCTTTAATGTCATAGGCTGACATTAATATCTGCTGGTTTGTAGGGTCCATTTTCGGATATTAACAATAAATTTGAAGCCTTATTGGGTCATTTATGGCCTTTATCTCTATGAAATTCTTCTTAATGTCCGAGGCCTGCTTGCTTTGTGGCCTGGTGGAAGATACTTCTACACTGTGCTATCTTTCTAGCTCCTGCCTTTGTGAGCTAGTTGAGGTTACTCCCATGATGGAGTTTGTTGGCTGGCTCTTTCTTCTCTCTGGCTGTCTATAGTTTCTTCAATTATGTCCTCTTATGACAAAGGATTCAATCTTTGTCTCTTTACTCCAGGTTTTTTTGTTGGTCTACTGATAGGTGTGATGGTTTCTCTGTCCCTCTTTTTGTTTCTTTCCTCATTTAGAGGAGTCTGCAATGATGAAATTTCTGTTGCTTTGGTTTGGGTTGGAGGAATGTGCACTTGACTCTATTCTCTGGTCTTTGTAGGCTGATTTTTCATTATAGGCTGATCTATAGTATCTATCTCTTTACCCTTGGAAGTAGCTGGTATATTGGCTTCCTGTGGAGACTGTTGAGAAGTTCCAGCAGAGGATGCACCAATTCCTGATTGTTGAGGCAGCTTGAATGTTACCTATCCAAAAGAGTCCAGGTCAAGTGTTTTTTTCAAGATCTTTCATAGCCATTTCCATCTTTTCTTGCTCACTAATTTCTTCTATTAGGGTCCCTTATACCCATTCATCTTGATTTGCAACTGTTCAATTTCTGGGATAAACAATCTCATGGGCACATATTTAGGTAGCTTGAAAGGGAAAAGTTCACATGCATACATTCTGACTTCTTTGTGGTTTTGGTATGGGTACCAGTCACCTACCCTGTACTGCTTAGAGAGTTGGAGAATATTTTTCATGTCACTAGTGAGTCTAGGAGGGGGAACTCCTGCCAATAGAGTAGATGCTAGATGGAAAAATCAGTCAATGAATTCATTATAGGTATAAGGAGACTCCAAAGTTTTATGAAAGATTAAGGTCCAAAAGATCATAGACCTTCGATTTCCTTTAGGAATCCAATTTCCTGATAAGGAAAGGAAAGTTGTCTAGTTGATGATATAACAAAAGATGATATATAAAAGATGTGTATTTGAAAACTCCTTCCCTATACAAACTCATGAATTGATCATGGATTTTATTGGCAATGAAAGTGGCATAGTCATACTTGATAGCAGGGGGTTGTCCAAGAATAAATATTGACAACAAAACTAGAGTGATATCATCAAGATATTCACTGGTATTAAATCCCATGATCATGGATATGATGTCAACAATAAGTCTACCAGTTTGAGTGAAAAAGATATGTAGATAAGGAGGGGGACCATTGGCTTGATAGTTTGGTAACATGAACATCTAAGAAATATGGGTTATCTTTGATTTGGGCAATTGAGGGGCTTTTTCAAGTAGATATCCCAGGGAAAGAGGAGCAAGGGGCTGAGTGGAATGGAACTCTATCATTTCGTTAATGGACTCAGATGTTATGGGAAAAATAATAGTTTGGGATGGGGACATAATTGCTCTATGGACAAGGTCATAGTTGGCACAACATTGATGAATGATATTTGGGAAAACATGGACTGAGGGGAAGAAATACATGGGAATATTGGATTTCCCCAGTCCAAAAAAGTCAGAACTATTCAGATGACTATCTCTGATTCGGCAAAAGATTTTAAGATGGTTACTATCACCAGATAAGTCTTTTATCTGGAAATATTTGTCGTCCAGGGGTAAATAATCTAAGTCTTTATGGGGTGCGTTCATGAGAGCAACATTCAAGGCTATGGGAGTTTCTATATTTGGTTCTTGTGTATCCAAACAGGAATTCGAGCTTTTTATGAAAAGATGGACTAAACAACAGTTTGGGGTCTTTTATGGTAGTGACAGACTGTTTTTTAACTTGAATTTGGCTTTCTCTAGTAAAATTCTTAGTGGAAAACAGAAGTTGCGGGGTTGCAGGGCAAAAATGGATAAATACCTGGATTATGGAGGAAAGCCATACAATGGCCGATTGGTTGATAGGCTACGAACCTCGTGTTGTAGTCTTGTTGGTCACGTGGCAATTGAGAAGTTGGAACAGTGGACTGGACATTAATTTGCATCGGAGCTGGACACAACACTTGATAGTGAAAATGGTGTTTTATCATTTATTTAACGAAATTCTGTGTGGCGGATATTTTTTGGCATTTATTGGGTGGATGGCATCAGCGTGATGGGATGTTTTGTCATTATGCGAAGGGTGGTAAGCGGTTTACCCCGTACCACTTTTGGGGTCAAGTGGTATCGAGCCGGGGGCAAGCGAGCATGCGGAATAGGCGACGCGTGGTGCGGATATGGTGGAAAACCGCCTGGTAATCATGAGTTAAAGTGCGGTCACCAGGGAGGTCATGATATGATCGTCAACCATCGGATGAAAAGGCGGAGATTGGACGGCTAATGGGTTCTGGAGATGGCGGGTGTTAATTTGCGGTGGGCCCGATGTATTAACAACGTTAAACCGTATCGGGGGCGCTTTTATTGGTTAAGGGGTTGGTTATTAATTAACCTGGATGGTTAATTAATCCCGTATTTGTGGAGCAGGGAAGGTTCTTAATAAACTCCAAATGAATCTATTAATCCTTATTAATTTATATAATGGTTATATACCATTGGGGTGGGAGTTATATAAAATATGGGGGTTTTAATATATTTACTAATACGGGGAAGGGTTAAAATTTATGGGAGTTATATAATAACAGTTACAAATTAATATGAAACAGAATGAAATAAGCACTAAGCCAATGTTTTAGTGTTTACATTAAAACTTAGGCTAAAGTGATAAAAGGGGTTTTCAAGAGATATCATGCATTTCCTAAGTAGAATAGGTTTTTTCACTTAGGCAAACCTTATGGAATAAAATGAATGATGAATGGATGATTTATGAGCACTTAGGCTTTTAGATTATTGGGTCGAGAGTTTGGTCGCTCCAAAAGTCAAAGAAATGCTCTGAGCCCCTTTGACTTTCGAAGACCTTAATGCTTAGGAGAAATTAGTGAAGTTTTTAGGGAAAATATGAATGGAAGTTAGTTATTTAACCTCGCCTTGCTTGAACTGCAGCGAGTGAAATGGTTGCCTTGCACTTTGTGATAAAAGTAAAAATCAATACATTTAGTAGCATTTTTCACCACAAGTATCATTCTTCAACATCATCTACCTACCCTACCTACTTTATCCTAACATTTTTCTTCTTTATTTGGGTGCACTTAGATTGGAAAAACCTTATCAAATCATCCTTTTCTTTTACATGGCAAGCCTACCTAAGTCTAAACTTATTACATCCAAGGGCTCAGATTAAACTATTGAGCTCCTTTTTATTTACTCTACCTCTCTACTCATCTGCCAAGATTAAACAGTTTGGTCAGATTTTATTCTTTATTCTACAGCATGAAATTCAAATATGAATGAGCCAAGTTTGAGCCATTTGACTCTTCATAAATTGTGGCAAAAGTTTAAGAAGTTGCATACAATTGCTTATTACAGAAAATAAAATAGTATTGGCACTTAGACTTCCACACTTTCCTGGTCTATTTTTGTTTGGGATTCATTTCTTTCACTTTTTTGACCATTTTATTCTTTTTACCCCTTGATTTTTCTTTTAGAGTATACCCTCTTTACATTTTTTAAATTTTTTGATTTTTTGACAATATGGAAAACCTTTGCAACAAGGAAAGGTATGAACATATTATAGAGCTCATCAAGTCAATCATGAAATATGACACCTATTGGTATAGGAGCATAACAAGGTGAGATGAGATGATGAATTTGCATAATCTAAACTGCAGAGTCACTATAGATTTTTGTCACTACTTATTACATAAAGAAAATGGAAAATATAAGGTGTCAGAAACCTCTCATTTTCACCCTGTATTTTCCATATAAGTATGCCAATCAATGACTGGTTTTCAACCTTATATTATATATATATATATATATATATATATATATATATATATATATATATAGTTAGGAAAAATAAAGACTAAGTTAGTGGAGAAGAAGAATTCTTCTTCACTAGCTTCATTTCAAAATTGTCTTGGAAAATCTTGATGAACTCCTCTTTTGAAATTTGTTTCTGATATATTTTTAATCTATGACCATTCAAAAGAAGAGGAGTTTTACTTTCATCTATTGTTCTTATCCTCAATGCTCCATTACTAAAAACTTTCAATCTCATATGGCCCAAGCCAATGAGTTTGAAACTTCCCTTGAAAATTTTTAAACTTCGAATCAAACAATAGCACCCAATCTCCCACTTGAAACCTCTTGTCCTTGATATATTTGTCACACCATTTAGCCCTCTGTCATTGGACTATACTAGTCCTTTGAACTAGTTCTTGCCTGATTTCATCAAGTTCATTTAATTGCTCTAGCCTATGCTTTTCTGCCTCTGATAAATCTAGTCCCAGTTGGACTACCATCTTGAAAGTTCTAATTTGGAACTCTATAAGGAACAAGACTTGTTTCCCATAAACAAGTTCATAGGGTATATGTCCCATTCTGTTCCTCCATGTAGTTCTATAGGCCCATAAGGCTTCAAGAAGCCTTTTCACCCAATCTTTTCTGTGTAGATGCACAATCTTAGTGAGGATTCTTCAGTCACTTTATTTGTAGATTCCACTTGACCATTTGCTTGAGGATGATAAGGAGTAGATTTCCTATGTTTGATCTTGTATTCCTCCACAAGCCCTTCTACCATGTTAGATGTAAATTGAGATCCCTAATCAGTCACAATTTCTCTCGGAACACCAAAATGAGTGAAGATGTTCTCAAAAAGAAAATTAACTACAGATTTTTCATTAGCAAAAGTTAATTCTTTGGCCTCTACCCATTTAGTGACATAATCAATGCATACCAATATATACTTCTTCTGCTTAGCTGAAGGATTAATTGGCCCAACAAAATCTAAGGCACACTTTTCAAAACGTTTGATGAGTACCTGAATTTGTAATGGCATTTCATTTGAGGGAGCAGGTTTCCCTACCCTTTGGTAGTTGTCACATCTCTTGACATATTCTTTAGCATGTTTGAAGATGGATGGCCAATAATAACCTAAAGAAAGGATTTTATAGGCTATCCTCTTATTAGCAAAGTGTCAACCACATGACTCATCATGACATGCCTTAAAAATCTCAGGCATTTCATCTTCCCTGACACACCTTTTGATCATAAGATCTGGGCCTATTTTATATAATTTGTTAGTGGTCCATGAATATCTTACACTTACCTGAATAATTTTTCTTATCTCTCTAGGAAACAAATGTGAAGGTAACTTTCTTGTGACTAAATAGTTAGTAATATCTGCAAACCAAGGAGTTTGAGTAGTTACTGCAAAAAGATATTCCTCGGGAAACTTATCTTCTACTAGAGAATCTTCTTTGATATTCTGAATCCTAGACAAGAAACCAACAACTGTATTTTGTTTTTCAGGTCTATCTAGCACAGTAATGTTGAATTCTTGCAAAAGTAAAATCCATCTTGTAACTCTGTCATTAGTAATAGGTTTATTCTTTAAATATCTAATTGCAGAGTGATCTGTATGAACAAAGGTTTCATAGCCTTTTATATAGTGTCTGAACTTGTTAATTGCATGAATAACAACTAAAAATTCATTTTCAGTCACAGTAAAATTTAGCTCAGTGGGAATCAAATTCTTACTAGTATAGTAAATGGCATAAGGAATCAAATATTTTTGTCCCAATACAGCTCCCAGAGATATATCTGAAGCATTTGTTGAAATATGGAAATGGAGTTTCCAATTTGGACCTATTAAAATGGGTGCTTCAGAAATTTTTGTTTTTAAGGTTTCAAGTTCCAACCGGCAATCAAAATTCCAATTGAATTCACAATCTTTGGTAAGAAATTTGAAAAGTGGGGATTCTATTTTAGTGAAATTTTCTATAAACCTTCTATAGTATCATGTAAATCCTGAAAAATTCTAACGTCCTTTTGGAAATTTGGAATTGATAATTTAGAGATGACTTCAAACTTAGATTTGTCAACTTTAATCCTATCTCCTGAAATGTGATGTCCTAAAACAATACCTTCTGTAAACATCATAAAACATTTTTCATGGCTTAGTGAAAGGTTTTCTTCCTTACATCTTTTAAGAACTTTTTCCAAATTTTCCAAAGCTTCTTCAAATGTATTCCCATAGACTATAAAATCATCCATATATACCTCTACACAATCATGCATTAGATCAGAAAAAATTCCTAGGACTGCTCTTTGGAATGTTGCAGGTGCATTACATAACCCAAAAGGAAGTACTCAGTAGGCATAAGTTCCCCATGGACAAGTAAATGTGGTTTTATCTTGATCTTCAGGTGCCACTTGAATTTTATTATAACCACTAAAACCATCCAAGAATGAGAAATACTTCGTATCTACTAATGTATCTAATAGTTGATCTATAAAAGGCAAAGGAAAATAATCTTTAAGGGTTGCTTTATTCAGTTCTCAATAATCAATGCACACCCTCCATCTACCATTTTTTTAGGCACAATTACTAAAGGAGAAACCCATTAGCTACCTAAAATTGGGTAAATGAATTTTACATTCAGTAATTTTTGGTGCTCTTCTTTCACAATCTCTCTAAGATTTGGATTCATCCTTCTCTGAGGTTGTCTGATAGGTATGCAATTTTCCTCAATGTAGATGTGATGAATACAAGTCTTAGGACTAATTCCTTTCATTTCAGCATATTCCCATGCATATGCAGCAGAATGTTGTTGTAATGTATTGATTAGCTTTTCCTTTTGTAATTTCTCCAAGTTATTGTTTACGTTCAATGTCCTACCTAGAAAAATTTCAATTGTAGAGCTACCAAACTCTTCCATAGAATAGAGAGACATCTGCCTAGATGACAAATATTCCACATTATATGTTTCTTGAAATTTCTCATGGTCATATTCTGAAGATGATTAAAAATTTTCCAATGTATTTAAAATTTGACTATATTCACTAATATATGAAATAGTAAAGAGAGGCTGAATATCATCTTCATCATCAATCCATTCTTCTTCAACTATTTTTGTGATTGCTTTTGCTAGAGGATATAGAGTAAATTTTTTTTTTGAATTACCATTAGAAATATACATGTCACTAGATCTGCAGCTAATAAAAGCAATAGTTGTGGCCAGCCAAGGTCTTCCTAATATGAGTGGATGTCCTCCTATATTGTTCTTAGAAGTTAAGATCATGAAATCAACAAGATATTCCCAAGAATCTAAGGATATTGAAATATCTTCTAACACTCCATTTGGTTTGATTACTGATCTATCTGCTACTTGTAGTAAGGTAGGTGTGTAAAAAAGATTAGGAAGCTTGAACCTTTTTATGGTTTGTTTGCTCATGATGTTTATTTATGCCCCTAAGTCAACCAATGTATTTGGAATTTCAACTCCATTGATATGTGCTTTCACAATTGGACTTCCTGGATCCACATATTTTTGTATGGCAATTTTTCCCATCATTATGTCTGTTATTTTTCCTACTAGGTGAATTCTTTTTGTTTCCTTATTTTTCTTCCTGGTTTCTTTATGCTCAATTCCTTTATTGTTTTGGCTAGAATTGGAATTTCTCTAATGGCTTGTAGCAAAGGTATTTTGATACAGACATTCTTCAATTCACCTAGAAAATCATAATTGGGCAACATAATCTACTTTTCTACTCCTCTATTAATTTGTAATCTTTTAGGAAAAGGAGGTGTAGAAGTAGATGTTGGTTGCTCAATGATAGGAGTTGTGTTCACTAATTCTTTTTGTTTTTCTTTTTCAATGTTTTGGTTTTGGAGAGATGTTCCCTCAAAAATTTTATTGACCTTTAGAGAATCCTCCTCAGAATTATCTTGCTTCTGAACAACTACAAAAGTTCTTTCCTTTTCTAATGTCCTACCAGATATCAGTTGAACATCATTAAGATCTAGAGGAGTGATCATATAAGTTGGAAATTGTTGTCCTTCTAACATGTAAGCATTCTGAGGATTTTTATTGTTTGGGTTTTGTAATGGTTGGGCACATAGCTAATTTTATTTCTGTTGAAAGGGTAGTAAGAGTTGAGGATTTTGGTTTTTTTATGGAATTTTTGTGGAAATGGTAATGAAAGTTTAGGGTTATGATTTTGAAGTTGTGGCTGTTGATTTTGATGTGGAATGTGTGGGGGAGGATAATTTTGATATGATGGAGGACATTAGTAATATTGAGAAAATCTCCCATAAGGATTTTGTACCCCTTGAGCCCAAGATTGAGGTTGAGGCCAAGGTTGAGATTGAGATTGAGATTGAGATTGAGGCCAAGGTTGCTGCCAAGAATTCCAATTTGGTGGGGGTTGAAGATACATTTGATTGTTAAATCCATGATTTTGTGGCCCCTTCCACGGTCTTCTAGCAACAAAACAAAGAGGTTCTACAGAATTTGGGATTGTTTCTTCTTAAAAACAACCTTAAGACCTGGAATCGAAGGACAACCCTTGGTTTCATAATTCTCTGAGAAAATCATACAAGTCTCTATAAGTTTTGCATCTAAAGGGCATTCTTTTAGAGCATGTTTTTTTCTGCATTTTGGACAAAAAATGGCTAAAGCATCAACCTCAGTTTTCTACTTGTTTTTTAATTTAAGGGTGTCTATTTGTTCACTAAGACTCCCTAGAATGTTAGTTTTAAATTCATCAAGCATATTACCAATTCCTTCCCTACTTACAGATCCAGTTGCAGATTTGTTTACTCTAACAAGAGAAAGATATTTTGGACCTTTCTTAGATTTAGATTTCCCTCTTGTGAGATGAACACATAACTCTCCTATATCACTTAATGGGAGTTGAGAGATATCTCCCTTCCCTAGCATGTTAAGGATATCTATCCATTCATTTCTAATGGCTTTTCGTAAAAGAGCTTTTAAGGTGTCTTCATCTAAATTTTCCATCTTTGCTCTCTTCAAATTATAGTTGAATCTCTCAATCAAATCCTCTAAGTTTTCATCCTCTCTTTGCATCATTTTGAACACTTCATCTTTGTGATTGATATGCATGCAATAATCCAAATACCTATCCAAAAATGTATTTTTCATGTCATTCCATGTTCTAACGGACTGAGTGACTAACCCCATGAACCACTTCAAAGTAGCTCCTTTTAGTGTTGAAGGGAACAGCTTAAGTTTTTGAAATTCTTCTAGATAGTCATAGATTCTGCACAAGACTTCAAACTTAAATAATAATTTTTCAGGATCCTCACTTTTTAACCCATGTAAGTTTGGGAGGACAGAAGGTGAGATATTTTTCATTGTGGCATTTGTTTCCTCATCTACTATAGGGAATCCAAAAGAATTATCTATTTCCCTATTTCCTCTGCCTCCTCCATTATTTCCTCTACCTCTTCCTCTACCCGCTCCTCCAAACAGAGTGAATTCTCCATCTTGTTCTTCCTCTGCCATTATAGTTCCTTCAGGGTTAGTATAGGGTTCACCCTGCAAGGTTATTTTCTCCTCCTCTAGTTCTTCTATCAATGGGATATTGGAGAGAGGTTCTGCTTATTCTTCCTCACCAGGTATTCCTAATTCTTCAATTAAAATGTGCTCCCCTGTGGAGGTGAAAAGGGCTACTCCTGCTGTTGGAGATTCAAGATTTTTCTCCCCTAGGACTAACTTGGTAGATGCAGTAGGCGATTATTTTGATTGGATTTCTACCTCTGGAATTTCAAGAGTTCTATGACTGGGAGTATGAGTTTGGGATGGAGGTGTGTCTCTTCTTGTTCCTAATGGAGTGGGTGGTGTTATAGGAGTTGAACTTCCGCCCCTAGCTATAAATCTACCCCTACAGTCTCTTTCTCTATGCATGCCATTTTTATTTTGAATGTAAGAGATAAGACTACCTAGTTACCCTTCCCCAGCAATGGTGCCAAAATGTTTGGTCAATTTAGTGTCCTAAATTGCTCTACATAAATTATCAATCTAGGTATTGTAAACTGATGAAGTGTAGTGCATTGTTTGTGCTAGCTAACCCTTCTTACTTCATTGTTTTTATGTTTTATGTTGTTTTTGGGGTTTTTGGTCTTTAAATTCCTAATGATTTACAATGTTAATTATCCAAACTATATCTAACTTTCTTAAATATTGCTCAAAATCTAAAACTGAAAATAGAGATAAGAAAGAAATGAAAACAAAGTTTCTATTCTTATTTTACCATTATTTCCGAATCATGAATGAAAACTGAAAGTGAAATTTTCAATTGATGTCTAACTAATTATAGAAATAAAACTAAATGAAATACTTGGTTACTCTACCTCTCAATTTTGGGAGAAATTCTCCTTGGGATGACATTTAAGTAATTATGTACTTCATTAATCTAAGAGAAAGCAAATACAAAGATGCAGAAATAACTCATTACATAGATAAAATGTTCAACCACTTAGTTAAGGATGAATTATCAACTTGAAGGGTTTTTCATAAAAACTCATTAACATCATGAGTTATTATTTTAAACTAAAAATACATGGTAAAGACAGTAAATGACACTGATCAGTTTAATTGAGAATTTAAACTAGCAAAAGAGTGAATGAAGTAAACTATCCAATAATTTATCCTTATCATTCTTCAATCCTACTCTCATCCTAAAACAAGGTTAATTTTTAACTGAAGAAACAAGATTGCACTATTGGGTTCTATCTCCTAAACTACTGATAAGAACTAAAAATAAATCAAGCTAATGGAAACTGCTCTAAATTATAAACATTGTCAGTAAGAAAATGATTACAAACACTGTTTTAGAAAGAAAATGATGAATTTATAGTTAAAAAGAAGAAGAAAAATAAAAAAATGAAGCCTTCTTCAGTGTAGGGGCCCTCTGCAACTGATTAGGTGATGCTTGCTCAATCAAATCCAAGAAAACTCCTTCAGATGTTCATAAAAACATGTGGTCTTCTCATATTAAAACAGGGACACAAAACACACAAAAAATTACAGAGTCTAGAACTTCGATTTCACATTAAAACTATTACTAACTTCTTCAGTCCCTTACATAGGTATTTATAAGAAAAATCATATAACTGTTTGTGGAGAAAAGCATGCTACAGCCAAACACGTAGAAGACAAATATGTATAATTTCTTCCTCGGTTGCTGGAGAAATAAATCTAAGACATGGTGGCTGTTGGATTCATTTGTATAGGTGGCTGTTGGAGTCCATAGGTACAGGTAGTTGCTCTGGATAACGCTTCCCATCACTGTGAAACACATTAATTAACCACGAAATAGAGTCCGGTTACCCTCAGTCTCTTTTTGTTTGACTTATACATTGACCATAGTTTTATGCCATATTCTTTGTCGACCTGGGCTGAATGAATAGGATAGGGTCCATGTCATGATGATTTCCAAGCTGCCGATGTGACTAGTTTCTCCTTCTGACACCTAGAACTTATTAGAGCATGGAGGTAGTTGTAGAACAACCGATTAGCTGCAGAATAGGTTGTGTTCTGTAGCTAATATACAAAAAATTATTCAAACAACAAAACATAAAAAACATAACATGTAAAACATTAAATTTCATCCTCAAGACGGTATATACTAGTTATTAGTGATGAGAATGCCTCTTTCTTATGGAAAAACAAAGAAAAGGAATGAGAAGAGTTGCTAGGGAAAGAGTAATTTTGGGGCTCAACATTGTTTCCCTCCAGAAATTGTGCAGATTTGCCCTCTAGCCGAGCCAGATCCCGTGGATAGTCACTACTAATCTGGATTGTCCATCTCAGTTCTCGAGTGACCTCTGCACAGTTTTCACAAGCAATTCCCGGAGCTCGCTTCCCAGCTCAAAACTTTCCCTGCACAGTTTTGCATCCTTATCCTCTCTCTCGTCACCTACATCTAAAAGCGAACGACCATGCATCATGGTAGACTAAGAGGTTTATGGATTTGATTTCGTCTCGTCATGAGTGACTGCAGATATGACACATGAATAAACATGATGCAATGACAGATGGGATGAACAAGGAGCGTACATGCAAAAGGATGTGTTTGCAAACAGAAGAATGAACGATGCATCCAAGGAGATGTGTTCACAAATAGACGAACAAATGATGCATGAAAGGAGATGTGTTTGCAAACGAACGACCATGAAAAAATGTGTTTGTGAACGGATAGACGGACGAAGAAATATGTGAGGAGATATTTTCGTGAATGGATGGAAATGTCAAGCATTCCAAATTACAAGTGAGGAGTAATGCACACATGCAACATCAAGCAAACCCAATGACCATCGAGGACTCCGCACTCTTTGCCATGCAGAGGTGAAGCTATGATACAACAAGAGGACATCCATCACTTAGCAACATTGCAGCTCAACATGCACACCAGCAGTAGCATCAACATATTATTATTGTCATGTCAAGTCATGTCATGAGTCATGTTGGCCACATCACTACTATGGGCCATACTGTTGTCAATCAATGTAATGTAATGTGGAAGTCCAAAAGACCTACTTGTAATCTGAAGAGTCATGTAATCTGAAAGGTCATGAAAGTCAAATAATCATGAGGGAAGTTGAACAACCACAAGGTCTAATTTCAACCTTGGCTATAAATACACCCTAATTTGTACATGCAAAATACTTTTCACCTTGGCTCCTCCCACATAGCCTTCATAGTCTATAAACGTTTGTTTGAGGAGTGAGTAGTGGCTCAAATGCATTGCCTATGGGAAGAGGGGAGGGGAGGGAGTAGGAGGGTTGAGGATGGGGAGGGGAGGTGGGTGAGGGAGGGGAGAGGGGAGGGGGATGGAGGGGAGAGGGGAGGTGAGGGGAGTGAGGGAAGGAGGGGGAGGAAGGCGGCAGGGTTTTACAAATAGTTACAACACATGTGTGAAAATGTGTAAGATTAAGCTTTAACACTTGCAATACATTTTGCTTTAACCTGTGTTTAACACTTGAATTCATTCAACTATTCTAATACATATATTAATGGAAATGTGTTTTGTGAGTTGATAACGTTTTCCTGCCCATGTTGGTTACCTCCGTGGACATCTAACAGAACCTTTCATGTAAACTTGTTATAATGACCATTGCACTCGCGCAGATTAACCCACTAAGTGTTGTACGTGTTATCACCCCTTGTGTGTTTTCACTACCGCATCCATGTAGATTTATCATCCGAAAGCTGCGCATGTCCTGTTGTGTTGTTTTTTTCTAACACAGTTTGAGCTTCTTCCCATCCGACTTGAGACTCACTCCCGCCCTCTCTCTGATGTGAATGAACCTTGACCCAAGTAACACTAGCATTCACCAAACACGTGAACCTCATTGTTCGAAGACAAAGCAAACCACTTTCTCATGCTAACAAGAAAGATCTAAGGCAAACATTTAAGATAATGGCAACTGGGCCATCATACCAGATGGAACTCCTACACCAAACAGTGTGAGTTCTAATTGGGACTTCATACCGAGGAGATCCCCTAAATGTTGGCGTGTCCAGCACTATCAACACAACTAGAAGACAATAGATGCATCATGAGACAAGGAGGTGGACCCTACCTTGTATAGACAACTCATTGGATTGCTCATGTATCTATTCAACACTAGGCTAGACATTTTTTTTGTTTTCAACACCCTTAGTCATTTCATGGTGGAATCGAAAAGGGTGAATTGGGAAGCATCTAGGCACATTCTCAGACATGTGCATGGAACAGTCGAATATGGGTTGAAATACACCCAAGAAGATGACATCATATTTAATGGATTCACAGATGCAGATTGGACAGGTGGTTCAGTAGACTGGAAAAGTACCTATGGGTATTGCTTTAGCGTTGGATCAGGAATGATCTCATGGTGCATTAGGAAGTAGAAGTCGGTAGCTATAAACTTAGCAAAAGCATAACATTTGGCAACCAGCATAGCTATGTGTGAAGCTATATGGCTTAGAAAATTTCTTGTGAGTTTGTTCAGGAAGTGGATGGAGGCGACCAATATTTTCTGTGATAATCAAAGTTGTATTAAACTCTCTGAGAATCTAGTATTTCATAATCAGTCGAAACACATTGATATCCGATGTCACTTTATCAGAGACTGTGTTCAGTGTGGGGAAGTATTGTTGTAGTATGTCTCGACAGGAAATCAGGTAGTAGAAGTACTCACAAAATCTCTGAGAAGAGCTAAGTCCATCTAGTTCAAGGAGAAGATGGGTATGGTAGAGAATTTGTTTCAGTAGTAGAAATAGATGGTTTCTCAGTTGCAGTACAGATGCAGTGTTGGCAGTGGTATAGTTAGCACCAGTGTTGATGCAACATTTGCATAGTAGTTGGTGGGCATTCATGTCAGACATTAGCAACTCAGAGGGAGATGTTATAGAACAGGGTGATGCTTCAGCAAGGTGCATTGTTAGAGCACATTCCTCACTAAGAGGGAGTTTTGATTTCTAGTAGCATCAGATGTGCTCTAAGTCTCAAAATTCACAGGGAGGCTTGGATTCATGTATTCCATAGTACCCAGAAATAGTTTTGGGAAATTCCACCTGGAGACAGCTTTATTAAAATAATTAATTATTTTGAATGGGTCCCTAAGTCTAAACTTAGGAAATTAAAATAATTAATGGGTATTAATCTAAACTGTGGGTGAAACTTCTAGAAGAAGATGAAGATCGAGTCCAAATGATCTAATCCATTGATTAGAATCTAATCTAAGTTGTTGGTTCTCAACTGGAAGATTATAAGAAGGACTTTGATGGGAATTTGGAAAATACACCAAGCAGATACTCATTTACCCGAGTAAAATCAATTTTCTCACTGGTTGAAGTTCGGCAAGAGGAAATCGATTCAGAGGGAGAGTTACAGATGAGGAGGAGAGAGAGGTTAGTAGCATCAGTCAGGATTACAAGAGTAGAAGATGCATACCATAGAAGGGACAACGCAAAACATGTGATGTAGAGGAACAACGTAAAGGCTAATATTGGGAATATGGAGTCCTCACGTAGAAGCTGATGTAGTGAGACGCAGAGGGGGCAGAAGCTCCTCTCCTGGAATAGAGTCTTGTCAGGAAGTGTGAGAGAAATGTTAGTAAATTTGTCACCGAGATTTCTCTTCTTTTCTACTGGTTGTATCTTGTACATGAGATTTTTGTTGAAGATTAATAAACAAACCCTCATATGCTGCACCATTTTTCCCATATTGGATTTTTTCGGGGACAATTATCCAAAACTAACTATGTCATTTTGATTATAATTGTGCTAATATTTTTCCTTGCATTTACTTTCCGCATTATTTTAGTTGTGAAGGCTATAGTAGAATTTATTTCGATATTTGTCATAGAAACAATGTGAATAACTTATTTATGAATTAATAAGTAGAAGAAATAATATCAATCACTGCGGTTGGATTTCTATCTAGAAACTCCAAGTCCCATGAGTCGGTCAATTTTGCAGGAACTTCAAAGGTGGCGAACATAGTTACCAATGAAATGAGAAAGTGAACTGGTACCCACTTTTTTTAGGTAGCAAAAAATCACCCGATTTTGAAAAGTGGTGATGCCAAAATACACTTTTTTAAGCATATTTTTGGCACTTTAAATTTCCTTATGTATCAAGTATGAACATTTTTTTCAATGTTAGTGTTTTCCATGCTGATTTTGAAAAGTGTTGATGTAGCGTCGACACATTTTTTTTAAATGTTAGTGATTTTTATGATGATTTTGAAAAATGTTGATGCAGCATCAACACATTTTTTTGGAGGGCTTAATTTTTACACTTCAAATTTTTTTATGTATCAAGTGTAAACAGTTTTTTTTTTTGTTGGTGATTTTCATCTTGATTTTCAAAAGTGTTGATGAGCATCAACCCTTTTTCTTTAGAGGGCTTACTTTTTACACTCTAAATTTTCTAATGAATTAAGCATGGATAATTTTTTTTAAATGTTGGTGATTTTCATGTTAGTAATAAAACATAAATAAAAATTAAAAATTAAAAAAT
>APFE031173309.1:0-16172 GCA_000404065.3 Pinus taeda
TCATCTTATCGATTCGGTCTTCGATCCATCTTACACAAGCAGCAGAGGCGAAATGTGAAAGAGTAGTCGTGGAAGTGGTGAAGGGGTCGGGATAAACGCAGTGTGACTGCAGGCCGAGGGTGAACGAAGGACCGGGGCGCAGAGGCACTTCGGGTAGCATCGAACAACGGTGGGTTAACAGTTCGGTCGGGACAGCACGAAGAGTCGTGCGACGATCTCCACGACAAGGTTCAACTCTACAACAGTTCGACAGGGCCGTGGCTCGTTTGACAGTTCGGTGCGACCGAACGACAAAGTGCAGGTAGACCGTTCGGTCTAAACGGCTGTGCGACAGTCGAAGAAAAGAACGCAAGACGTTCAAATTGTAAACTGTATTGATTCGGTTAGCCGCGGGCTAACATTAAGTCGTGAGGCTGGAAAGCTCACGCACATTGTAAATCTGTTGAACGAATTATAAAAGAACAGTTTTGGGAACGCAGCTCGTTCGGGACTGGTTCCACCCGATATGATTATGTGTTTATTGTGGGTGCTGTTTCAAGTATAATTGTTGGATGCTTTTATGAGTTAGCAGGTTTATGTATATGTTAAATACATGAATGACATAACTGTTTAATTGTGAGAAATTAATAAAAGTAACTCCAAACAGAAATTAAGTTGGAAAGAGGTGTAGTCTACTTTGCCCGAAACCCGGCAAAGGTAGTGCCGCACGACCTTCGCAAACGAAAAAAGTAGCGTGGGCGTGACAGTTGGTATCAGAGCTCAGGTGGAGCTGGTGAACGAAATAGTGACAGGGTTGAAGAAGAGCGCACGGTTGACGGGTGAACAGGTCAGCAAACGGTGAATGGTGGGAACCAGATCGCAAAAGAGGATGGCTGCCAGTTCTCAAGCCGGAAACCACATAACGAAAGATGAGTCAAGGGAAACGACACCCGAGTTCGTTGACAAGGTGATCGAACGGGTGGACTGCCTAGAGAACTCTTGGAACCAAGAAGTGACATCCTTGAGAAAGGAACGAGATGACATGATCGAGGAGCTCAAGACTAAATATGAGTACCAAGATCTTTGGAACACTCAGCTTGAGGAAAGGGTGAAAGAGGTTGAGGAGTCAAGAGACCAAGGAATTGCAGAGATTGCGAACTTGAAGGCGGCCCTCAACAAAGCAGTTCAAGCTCTTGAAGTAGCCCAGGATGAAATAGTGGTGCTGAAAAGAGCTGTGAGACACAACTCAGGTGGAGGAGTGCCTCACATAAAAGTCAAAGAACCGGAATCCTACGACGGAGCAAGGAGCGGAAAGGTTCTCGGGAACTTTTTGTGGGATATGGAGCAGTACCTCGAGAGGTTAAACTTGACCCAGGGCGAAGCACAGGTCAAGGTGGCTGCCCAATTCCTGACAAACGACGCAAAGATGTGGTGGAGAAGGAGGGCGGATCAAGTTGCCAATGGCAGCGCAGAGGACATCACCTCCTGGGATGACATGAAGAAGGCCATGCAAGCTCACTTTAGTCCACAGGATGAGACGTGGGAAGCAAGGTCCCGAATCAAGTACATCAAACAAACAGGGAGTCTACAAGCATACCAGCAGGAGTATTCAAGTGCGGTTTTGGAACTGCCCGACATGTCCGAGAAAGATAAAGTCTTCAACTTTATCATTGGACTAAAACCGTGGGCACGGAACGAAGTAAAAAGGCAGAGAATCCGAACACTTGAAGAAGCTTTTGCAGCAGTTGACAGACTTGTGGACCACTACGACGAAACTTCCAATGAGAAAAGGAAGCCAGAGAAACCGAAGGAAAAGAAGAAGGAAAGCACTTCAAGAGGGGAGAATTCGGCAAGAGAGAAAAAGCCCTTGAAATGTTGGATATGCGAAGGACCGCATATGGCAAAGAATTGCAGCTCAAAACCAAAGGTAACAGCAGCCGTTCAGGAAGAGGAAGAAGAGGACACATCTGTTGGTATGATGCAGATTCTCGAGGCCTCAGCAGCGGCAGAAGCTACCTCTAGAAGAAATCCCGAAAGAAATAGGTTGGAGTATGTGAACATGGAGATTGGCGGAGTCAAGGTACTCACGATGGTGGACAGCGGAGCATCGCACAACTTCATGAGTGAAGACATTGTAAGGAAACTGGGTCTAAAATTTGTGCCCGTGGATGCACACATGAAGACCGTAAATTCCCCTCCAACGGCAATTTTGGGTGTAGCAGAAAAAGTAGAGACGGTGTTGGGTGAATGGTCCGGGAAAGTGGACTTCACCATAGTCTGGATTGACGATTACGAGGCAGTATTGGGGATGGAGTTCATGAAGCAGCATGAAGCCATGATAGTGCCTCACATGAGGAAACTTTACATCTATGATGGAAGGTCGGATGTGCCAATAGGAGTTCCTACTATGGGCGTGACCAAGAGGGATCATAGACTGGGAGGAATGCAGGTGGAAAGAAACGAAGAGGCGAACAAGAAACTTGCCAGCATGGAAGAAAGGTTCGCCGAACAAGACTTAGTCATCAAGGCACTCTCGAACAGCATCCTGGACTTGACAAGGAGGCTGGAGAGGATAGAAGAAGAAGACGAGATGGACGAGGTGTATGCTAAACGGGCAGCTCAGGAGGAGGACCAAGAAGCATACTTACGCCGGTTAGAGATGGAGGATCCAGATGCATGGGTCGAATGGGTTGGTAGAGATCCCCCGGGATCGCCTTCCTTGAAGTCCGCTTAGAGAGAACAGGGACCCGGGCTCACCGTTGGCTGCTCAAGGCAGTGAGCCCGTATGGAGATTGGGCAGGTTGGTCCGATCGGCAACAAAATTGTGGGGTTCCCACGAGAATTGAGCCAAGGACCGGAACGAGAAGTGTTGCTTAAACACTGCACGAGGTCCACACATGATGACTTGGAGGTCCGAAAGATTGAGAAGCCTGGTCGATATACGACTTGATGTAGTATGGGATACATACTCCCGAACAGTGCACAGGATCACAGAACGGGAGGGCGACTTGGTACGGAAGTCCGAAGAGTGCATGGTGGTGTGGAGGTTGTCGGGACGACAACGGAATAAGGTGGGGGAGGATGTAACGACCAGAGATCTGGGCGCTCCGCACGACGGAGGGCGGCCCGAACGATGGCAAATATACCCACTCACCCAAACGACCGATTGGAGACCCGACACGAAACAAGCAAAGTGGGCACACGTAACCGGTTGAACGGCACCCCGAACGGGTGGGCGAACAAGCGAACGGGCGACACGAAGTATGGGCGACATGGCGAAAGGCGGACCCAAGTGTGGGCGCACGGGATGCGTAAACGTTTCGTGCGTGGGCGGCTTCGTGCACGAAGGCCGACCCGCGGTGAAACGATACCCACACACGCAATGGGTTAACGAAGAGTCACGTCGACCGAGCGCTAAACAAAAGGAGTTAACCAATATTTGGAGGTCGGCTTGTGGGCCGACGCCCCTCATATGAGACGGTGGATTCCTATATAAAGGAGAGCGTGGCAAAGACATAAGGCATCAAATCCAAGTTGATCAAGTCGATCACTCACACACAAGTCTTCGATCTTGAGAGTCCTTCGCTAAGCAAGTGGCGAAATGTGAAGGAGTCGATCTGCGGAAGTGGAGAAGAGGTCGGGAAAGGGCGCAGTGCGACTGTGGCCGTGGGTGAACGCAGAACCAAGAGAAAGGTTCGCATAAGGATTCGGTGGGACGGTTGGAAGAACGAGCACCGGTTAACACAGTTCGGCGAAGTGTTGAGGCTGCGGGTCTCTTATCAAACACGGGTTCGGACAGGCCGCGGGCCAAACAAAACAACAGGGCGCCGAGACGCACGACGATATACGACAGTCACATTGTAAACGCCGGGCAAGGGGCCGCACAACAGTGCGAGTGCCGACCGTGGGCCAAACGCTCGGGTGAATAGTGCGGAGGTTGTAAAGTCGTGAGGCTTGGAAAGCTCACGCAATTGTAAAACCAAGACTTTGAGAAAGTTAATTGAACGGTTTTCAGAGGCGCCGGTCGATAGAGCCGGGCCTCCTTTTAATTATTGTGTTTTTGTGTTATCGTGTTGGTTTATTGTTACGGTTATACTGTTTATGAAGGTTAAGCAATTAAGGAATATAATTGTGGAATATAAACACAGAAGTAACGATAAGAACAGTAAACATAACACGGTTAAATTATAAATTAGTGTTGGAAGTTTGGAAAGAGGCGTAGGCTACCTTGCCCGAAACCCGGCAAAGGTAGTGCCGCACGGCCAACGCGAAGAAAAAAGTAGCGTGGGCGTGACAGATGGGACACAAGTCTATGGAGAAAGACTGCAGATCAAAGACCTCCGTCACCACCTTGACTTGTCTCAGCCTCACGACTTAATACAACCGTCGCACTATTTCCACCCGAGCCTTTTGCCCACAGTCGGCATACAGCACTATCGTGCGGCCCTGCCCGGCGGTTACAGATTTATGACCGTCGTTTTCGTCGTGCGTCTCGGCCCCTGCTATTTTGTTTGGCCCGCGGCCTGTCCGAACCCGTGTTTGATAAGAGACCCGCAGCCTCAACACTTCGCCGAACTGTGTTAACCGGTGCTCGTTCTTCCAACCGTCCCACCGAATCCTTGTGCGAACCTTTCTCTCGGTTCTGCGTTCACCCACGGCCACAGTCGCACTGCGCCCTTTCCCGACCTCTTCTCCACTTCCGCAGATCGACTCCTTCACATTTCGCCACTTGCTTAGCGAAGGACTCTCAAGATCGAAGACTTGTGTGTGAGTGATCGACTTGATCAACTTGGACTTGATGCCTTATGTCTTTGCCACGCTCTCCTTTATATAGGAATCCACCGTCTCATATGAGGGGCGTCGGCCCACAAGCCGACCTCCAAATATTGGTTAACTCCTTTTGTTTAGCGCTCGGTCGACGTGACTCTTCGTTAACCCATTGCGTGTGTGGGTATCGTTTCACCGCGGGTCGGCCTTCGTGCACGAAGCCGCCCACGCACGAAACGTTTACGCATCCCGTGCGCCCACACTTGGGTCCGCCTTTCGCCATGTCGCCCATACTTCGTGTCGCCCGTTCGCTTGTTCGCCCACCCGTTCGGGGTGCCGTTCAACCGGTTACGTGTGCCCACTTTGCTTGTTTCGTGTCGGGTCTCCAATCGGTCGTTTGGGTGAGTGGGTATATTTGCCATCGTTCGGGCCGCCCTCCGTCGTGCGGAGCGCCCAGATCTCTGGTCGTTACATCCTCCCCCACCTTATTCCGTTGTCGTCCCGACAACCTCCACACCACCATGCACTCTTCGGACTTCCGTACCAAGTCGCCCTCCCGTTCTGTGATCCTGTGCACTGTTCGGGAGTATGTATCCCATACTACATCAAGTCGTATATCGACCAGGCTTCTCAATCTTTCGGCCCTCCAAGTCATCATGTGTGGACCTCGTGCAGTGTTTAGCAACACTTCTCATTTCGGTCCTTGGCTCACGTGGCTGGTCTCGTTCACCAGAGCTCAGGCGGAGCTGGTGAACGAGACGGTTGCAGGGAAGGACGCACAGGTGGACAGGTGAACAGGTTAGCAGGTGCGGGTATCGGTTGAAAGACCGGTCGAAATGGAAGGCTACCGAGGTCGTGGGGTCATCATAGTTCACGGCAGAAAGGCCCAAACTTGGATCGAATCGCTCGAACCATATAACAAAATGTCGGTGCGATTTGCGGAAGAGGCGGGACTGACATCGTTCATGATAAAAGGGAGAGCGGTCTGTTGGAAAATTGGAGTGGGAGAGTTATTCGGCATACACACCCGAATGAATAAACGCCAGAGACCAATAGACTTTGTGGTGACAGACATCGGAGATAATGACGTATTGATCGGAAGAGAAGGACTTCTGGCATTCGGGTACAACATAGACGAGGTAGCAGAACCGAAAAAAGAAGTTACTCCGGTCGAAAGTACGGGGAGATTAGCTGCGATGGAAGTCACGCTTGAAAGCATTCGGGAGAAGCCCGAAACATGCAACTCAAGTGCAGCGGAAGACTCTTACACGAAAGGATCGGGTGTCGAGAAGGAAGCGATGAAGGTAAGACTTGAAGAAGATCAAGTAGAACCGGATTCGGGTGACTTGACGACACGGGTAGAGGAGGCCGCTCACGAAGAGGAACCTCATGATTCGGCAGAATCAGGTGACACGACGTGGTGGGGCGATGATGCTCACGTAGAGACACAGGTCATTACAGATCACGGAGTACTGACGACAGCAAGAAGGGAGGTCGAAGAACTCTTTCAAAACAGTTGGACGGAAGGACAAGAGAAGAAAGTCGAGTGCGCAACTAAGAGGAAGGAAGTTCTTACAACGAAAGAAGTTATGCAGGAACCAATGTTTTAAGACTCCGACTCCGACTCCGACTCGGCCGAGCAATGACTCCGACTCCGACTCCGACTCGGTAATGACTCGGCCGACTCGTTTTCAATGACTCGGTCGTTGTAAAAAATACATTAAATATTTAGTTTTTGATAAAAAAACATAATTTTGAAGATTTTAAACATAATTTTAAAGATTTTCATTCATGTTTCCAAACACACAACATTATAATATAGATGGAAGACAACATATGATCAAAGTAGGCCTTCTTTAGCATGCATACATGGGACTTCCTCCCATGCATCTCGAATCTCTGAGTCGGCTCAATATACACTTCTTTCTCAACTACCCCATTGAGGAGGGTAGTCTTTACATCCATTAGATGAATCCTCCACCCCTTCTCTGAGGCAATATATAATATATATAATTGCCTTGATAGGTCCATATCTAGGGATGGGTGCAAAAGTTTTGTCGTACTCCACTCCCTCCTTCTGGGAGAGTCCTCTTGCCATGAACCTTGTTTTGTAATTCTCCATACTGCCATCTGCTGCATACTTGGCCTTTATATCCATTGAGAAGTGACAATTGACTTCCCCTCAAGCCTTGATACTATCTCCCACACATCATTTCTCATGATGAAACTATACTCTTCCACCATGGCGTCCCTCTAAACCTGGTGGTCTGATGCCTACTTAAATGTAGAAGGATTGGATTGACTGATGCTACTCTTTAAGGCAACATAAGTGGAAAATATGGTTGGCTGTCTATTGACCCTGAAGGTCTTGTTACCCTTGAATGTAAGCTAGATAAGCTATCTTGATTCTTGCTGGAGTTATGACTGTTTAGGGATCGAGATTCACCTCCTGCCATTTCTATGGCTCTTCTCATTGCACTTCTAAATTCTAATTTCCTTATTCCTATATCCTATGCTCTTGAAGACATTGGCTAGGTGATCTTTCTTTTGCCCAAGGTGTTGCTCGTTAGAGATGTTGATGACTCTTGTGGCCAGGGTGACAAGAACTCCAATCTTTTGAGTGGGGTGATGATGAGATTTTGCATGAAGGTCAGTATAAGGAAAGGTCTTCCCATGATGGGAGATATTTGGAAGTCTGTTTGAGTGCTTTTTGAAGATTTGGAGAGCAAAAATCATCCTTGAGTTTCCAAATTTGGGTTGTTTAGGAACTCCTGGGACTCACAAAAGTACAGAACAGAGCCGATTAGAATCCCCTTGGAATCTGTTCAAACTGAGGGCTTAAAGGAGAGGCTGCCTGTTTGCTTGCTGTTGACTGTAGATGTAGAAAGGCTGAAAAGTAAAGCTGCCTGCTCAACTGTAGAATCTATCAAAGTCCTAGCAGAGAACAGGGTTGGGTTGACTATTTTCTGAACAATCCTGACCTTCAGCACATCTCCAAGAAACCATTAATCATCAAAGAAATAAAAGACCGTTTTTTTTGCGGGACCCGGCCGAGTCATTGCCTGACTCGGCCGGGTCATTGATGACTCGGCCGACCGAGCCGTTTCAAGGGCCGGGTCACCATCCAAGCCTCCGACCCGGATCGACCCGGCCGGGTTGGTGATGACCCGGGCGAGTTTTAAAACACTGGCAGGAACCGGGGGTCGAAGAAAACACGAACCAGCGGCACACTCATTTGGATGAAAGCGGTCTTGAAGGAAGGCCATGCACAAAGACATCGGGTAAACGACCCGCGAATAGGTCGACTGCCCGGGCGAAGGCCGAAAAATTATTCGGTGGTTGGGGCGGAGATGACCGACCATACGATTACAGAGATGGAATGATTTTGGCAATGGCAGTGCTGGAAGGTTATATGATGGGCCGGAGAGAGGCGATGTTTGCGGAACTCAGCAAACGTGTTCATAACCTTGCGACAAAACAGGCCGAGGCTCATGACAGGCGAGCGAAGCCGAAAACGCTAAGGAGGATTCGGAGTAAACACCTCCGACTGATGAAGAGTAATTACAAAAAGAAAGATATGTGTGAGGAACCGAATATCCAAGAGGAAAATCGGGAGGCACATCAACGACAGGAAAAGTTCGGAAGTACCAACGAGATGGAGGATCAGGTCGATGAAAATAAACAGCCCGAAAGCTCCGATGACTTGGTAAATAACGAACTTCAGGCGGATGGACAGGACACGGTGGCAAGGGAGCTCGAAACAAAGCGAGCCAAGGCAGAGCCGAGTTCTTCAAGAAAGCAGAGTAAAGCCGTAACAAGAAGGCACATGAAGTGCTGGAGCTGCGGGGGACCTCACAAAAAGAGAGCTTGTCCTTCTAGGAGAAGAAGACAGACCGCAAAGCAAGACATAACAACTCAATCACACTTGGACAGGATTGAAAGTCTGTCAAGACGATTAGAGTCGTTGGAAAAGAAACGGTCCAAGGAGAACAGGAATGCAAAAGAGACCGAGTTCTTAAAACAAGTTGCGGAAGAAAGGCACAAAGCAAGATCGAAAAAGGACGAAGATCTTGTGAACATAACCGGAGAGGAGGAAAGTGTGGCCACCTCGAGCGAAGGACGAGAACCACGCCGAGAGCAAGCAAAAGTCAGAGAACAGAATCGGGAGATGGGAACAGGTCGCACGGAGTTGACGGCACGACACCGGCCCGACATACAAGACAGGATGAGAAGGTGGAGGGAGACTCGGAGGAGGTGTTCCCGACGATTGGAAAAGGGCAGAGATCCAAATGAAACAGAGTTGAAGGACGAAGGTGAGCCACCAGACTCACCTCCTTCGGGACTTGCTTAGAGAAGACAAGGCCCGGGCTCACCGTTGGCTGCTCAAGGCAGTGAGCCCGTATGGAGATTGGGCAGGTTGGTCCGATTGGTAACAAAATTGTGGGGTTCCCACGAGGATTGAGCCAAGGACCGAAACGAGAAGTGTTGTTTAAACACTGCACGAGGTCCACACATGGTGACTTGGAGGTCCGAAGGATTGAGAAGCCTGGTCGATATACGACTTGATGTAGTATGGGATACATACTCCCGAATAGTGCACAGGATCACAGAACGGGAGGGCGACTTGGTACGGAAGTCCGAAGAGTGCATGGTGGTGTGGAGGTTGTCGGGACGACAACAGAATAAGGTGGGGGAGGATGTAACGACCAGAGATCTGGGCGCTCCGCACAACGGAGGGCGGCCCGAACGATGGCAAATATACCCACTCACCCAAACGACCGATTGGAGACCCGACACGAAACAGGCAAAGTGGGCGCACGTAACCGGTTGAACGGCACCCCAAATGGGTGGGCGAACAAGCGAACGGGCGACACGAAGTATGGGCGACATGACGAAAGGCGGACCCAAGTGTGGGCGCACGGGATGCGTAAACGTTTCGTGCGTGGGCGGCTTCGCGCACGAAGGCCGACCCGCGGTGAAACAATACCCACACACGCAATGGGTTAACGAAGAGTCACGTCGACCGAGCGCTAAACAAAAGGAGTTAACCAATATTTGGAGGTCGGCTTGTAGGCCGACGCCCCTCATATGAGACGGTGGATTCCTATATAAAGGAGAGCGTGGCAAAGACATAAGGCATCAAATCAAAGTTGATCAAGTCGATCACTCACACACAAGTCTTCGATCTTGAGAGTCCTTCGCTAAGCAAGTGGCGAAATGTGAAGGAGTCGATCTGCGGAAGTGGAGAAGAGGTCGGGAAAGGGCGCAGTGCGACTGTGGCCGTGGGTGAACGCAGAACCAAGAGAAAGGTTCGCATAAGGATTCGGTGGGACGGTTGGAAGAACGAGCACCGGTTAACACAGTTCGGCGAAGTGTTGAGGCTGCGGGTCTCTTATCAAACACGGGTTCGGACAGGCCGCGGGCCAAACAAAACAACAGGGCGCCGAGACGCACGACGATATACGACAGTCACATTGTAAACGCCGGGCAAGGGGCCGCACAACAGTGCGAGTGCCGACCGTGGGCCAAACGCTCGGGTGAATAGTGCGGAGGTTGTAAAGTCGTGAGGCTTGGAAAGCTCACGCAATTGTAAAACCAAGACTTTGAGAAAGTTAATTGAACGGTTTTCAGAGGCGCCGGTCGATAGAGCCGGGCCTCCTTTTAATATTGTGTTTTTGTGTTATCGTGTTGGTTTATTGTTACGGTTATACTGTTTATGAAGGTTAAGCAATTAAGGAATATAATTGTGGAATATAAACACAGAAGTAACGATAAGAACAGTAAACATAACACGGTTAAATTATAAATTAGTGTTGGAAGTTTGGAAAGAGGCGTAGGCTACACGTAGAGCTCAGGCGGAGCTGGTGAACGAGACAGTGACAGGGTTGAAGGAGAGCGCACGGTTGACGGGTGAACAGGTTAGCAAACGGTGAATGGTGGGAACCAGATCGCAAAAGAGGATGGCTGCCAGTTCTCAAGCCGGAAACCACATAACGAAAGATGAGTCAAGGGAAACGACACCCGAGTTCGTTGACAAGGTGATGGAACGGGTGGACAGCCTAGAGAACTCTTGGAACCAAGAAGTGACAACCTTGAGGAAGGAACGAGATGACATGATCGAGGAGCTCAAGACTAAATATGAGTACCAAGATCTTTGGAATACTCAGCTTGAGGAAAGGGTGAAAGAAGTTGAGGAGTCAAGAGACCAAGGGATAGCAGAGATTGCGAACTTGAAGGCGGCCCTCAACAAAGCAGTTCAAGCTCTTGAAGTAGCCCAGGATGAAATAGTGGTGCTGAAAAGAGCTGTGAGACACAACTCAGGTGGAGGAGTGCCTCACGTAAAAGTCAAAGAACCGGAATCCTACGACGGAGCAAGGAGCGCAAAGGTTCTCGGGTACTTTTTGTGGGATATGGAGCAGTACCTCGAGAGGTTAAACTTGACCCAGGGCGAGGCACAGGTCAAGGTGGCTGCCCAATTCCTGACAAACGATGCAAAGAGGTGGTGGAGAAGGAGGGCGGATCAAGTTGCTAACGGCAGCGCAGAGGACATCACCTCCTGGGATGACATGAAGAAGGCCATGCAAGCTCACTTTAGTCCACAGGATGAGACGTGGGAAGCAAGGTCCCGAATCAAGTATATCAAACAAACAGGGAGTCTACAAATCTGCTTAGAGAGAACAGAGATTCGGGCTCACCGTTGGCTGCTCAAGGCAGTGAGCCCGTATGGAGATTGGGCAGGTTGGTCCGATTGGCAACAAAATTGTGGGGTTCCCACGAGGATTGAACCAAGGGCCGAAACGAGAAGTGTTGCTTAAACACTGCACGGAGGTCCACACATGGTGACTTGGAGGTCCGAAGGATTGAGAAGCCTGGTCGATATACGACTTGATGTAGTATGGGATACATACTTCCGAACAGTGCACAAGATCACAGAATGGGAGGGCGACTTGGTACGGAAGTCCGAAGAGTGCATGATGGTGTGGAGGTTGTCGGGACGACAACGGAATAAGGTGGGGGAGGATGTAACGACCAGAGATCTGGGCGCTCCGCACGACGGAGGGCGGCCCGAACGATGGCAAATATACCCACTCACCCAAACGACCGATTGGAGACCCGACACGAAACAAGCAAAGTGGGCGCACGTAACCGGTTGAACGGCACCCTGAACGGGTGGGCGAACAAGCGAACGGGCGACACGAAGTATGGGCGACATGACGAAAGGCGGACCCAAGTGTGGGCGCACGGGATGCGTAAACGTTTCGTGCGTGGGCGGCTTCGTGCACGAAGGCCGACCCGCGGTGAAACGATACCCACACACGCAATGGGTTAACGAAGAGTCACGTCGACCGAGCGCTAAACAAAAGGAGTTAACCGATATTTGGAGGTCGGCTTGTGGGCCGACGCCCCTCATATGAGACGGTGGATTCCTATATAAAGGAGAGCGTGGCAAAGACATAAGGCATCAAGCAACTTCGATCATCTTATCGATTCGGTCTTCGATCCATCTTGCACAAGCAGCAGAGGCGAAATGTGAAAGAGTAGTCGTCGTGAGAGTGGCGAAGGGGTCGGGATAAACGCAGTGTGACTGCAGGCCGAGGGTGAACGAAGGACCGGAGCGCAGAGGCACTTCGGGTAGCAGCGAACGACAGTGGGTTAACAGTTCGGTCGGGACAGCACGAAGAGTCGTGCGACGATCTCCACGACAAGGTTCGACTCGACAACAGTTCGACAGAGCCGCGGGCTCGTTTGACAGTTCGGTGCGACCGAACGACAATTACAGGCAAATATCAACGACTGTGCGACAGTCGGGAAGGCGTAGTTCCGAACGACTACGGGTCGTTCACAACAGACTAACAGTTCGATAAGGTGCGAGGCCGCGGGTCTTCATATTAGCACACGAAACGGACAGTGGCCGCGGGTCAACATTGTGGCAGAGCGCTGCGGGCGCACGGTGGATCAACAGAACAGCAGAACCGGACGGACGCCCGATCTTGGGCAGTGACACACGACCGGAGGTCGTGCAGGTTGAAGTTCTGGTTGTACTGCCCGACGGGCACAATTCAATTGTAAATTGTAAACCGATATTATTGTGGGTTAATACAGTTTGGGCTCAACTCGGTTGGAGTTGACGACCCGCTCGTGCATACAATCGTGTTCTTGTATTATCGTGTAATGGTTGTTTATTATTTCGATTATACTGTTTATGAAGGTTAATTAATTAAGTGGAATATAAATACAGAGATAACATTGAAGAAATATTAAACATAACATGGTTAAGATTATAAGTTGGTGTTGGAAGTTTGGGAAGAGGCGTAGGCTACCTTGCCCGAAACCCCCTCTCATATTATTGGTGTTGACAGTCTTTCTCCAACCGCCCTGTCTATATGAGCGCGCGATCCTTGTGACCGGTGAAAAAGTTTGCCGATATGCAAGTCCTCATTGTAACATTCATCACTTATACATTTTATATATAATAAATTATTATTACAAAAACCTCGTGTATTTTTACATTTAAACCTACAAGCTAGCAATTTTTATGCTTCTCTATGTTTGTGTACTTTTCTTCTGATGTTCCTTTTACTTCCGCTGCACTCTTGATGATGTTCTTTCTATATAATTGCATAGGTTGCTAATGATGTTATTGTGTGAACGAATAAGTAAATAAGTGCAATTATCAAAGGAAATAACAATTCAGCCCTAATAAATATTTAATAGTTCAAGCCATCTTGGCCTTCTCTTGACTAAAGTAGAAGGTGGCTCCTCCTCCTCCTCCTCCTCCTGGTCTGTAGACTAAGTACTTGCTATTGGTGTTGTTGGCTTCTTGAAAACCTTCGAAGCCTCTCACTTCTACTTATCTATCATTGTCGGTAATATATCATGTGACTTCCTCAAGGCCCTCTGCTTCTCAAATCTCACAACCCTGCTCACCACAAACTTCCCCTATGATGGATGTACACCTCTTATGCCTTGGAAATCTCACTGTAACTAGCAAAAATGCCCCTTCAATCTTGAGGGTTCCAACTTTTGCCTCTTCTCCGATGGTAGATGGATATACACTTAACGCCTAAAGATATGGAAACACCCCACCTTTGGTTTCACTCTTGTCAACACCTCCTCAGGAGGCTTGTCCCCCAAGACCTTGTGAGGACTCTTGTTCTGAATGTAGATTGTTATATTACACACTTCTTTTACAGGAACATGGGTAGAACCTCATCATGGATCATGGCTTTAGCTGCCTTAACAATGGCCCTTTTTTGTTGTTGATGTGAGTAGTATTGGAAGGTTTTCTACAATTGCTTGGTGTCTTAGCATGTGGAAAGATGGAAATGCACTGAACGCATAAAGATATGGAAACACCCCACCTTTGATTTCACTCTTGTCAACACCTCCTCAGGAGTCTTGTCCCCCAAGACCTTGTGAGGACTCCTGTTCTAAATGTAGATTGTAGACACGCCTCTTTCCACAAGAATATGGGTAGACCTTGGTCACGAATAAAGGCTTTAGCTGCCCTAACAATGGCCCTATTGTTTGTTGATGTGAGTAACATTGGAAGATCTTATACAATTGCTTGATGTCATAGCATGTGGAAGACATTATTTGCCTCTTCTAGTGATTTATGTCTTCTTTCCTAAGTTTAACTTAAGGAAAGTACAATAACTAGCAATTGTCCCAAAAGGTACAAAGAGAGGCCGATAGGATTATTAAATTGAAATTGTTGAATTTTTCTAGAATAGATAATTGGTCTATGGAAATCCTTGCTATCTTGCACTGAATCATTGTGCAATTACTTTTCTTTAGATGTGGCTATTGCTATCTGAATAAATTAATCACCCTCATGAAAAGAATTTTAAGGTGGCGATTGCTAACTGATATTCTGTGTATGGATTTTGACAATATTAACTCGCAGTGATCATGTATCCAAACAATGAAAATTTGAAAATGGATTCAAATAGAGGGGAGATCAGGAGGGTGTGCAGCACCGGCTTGTTGGGGGGATTCATCTCCTTCTGAAGCAGGTAGGGGATTTTCAGAAGGTTTGATCTTTGGAATTTCACTGGGCATCTGAACAACCTCTCTCATAGTAGCCTCTCTACGCTATTTTATTCAACACATGCCATTGCCACACAGAAAACGTGGATAACGTTCAAGCTCCCCAGAATAAGCCAGGCATTTGTACACTCCTCACAGTCTCTTCAAGCTTTTGCATATCTGTCTCATCATCCCAAGGCTTCACATCCAATAGAACAGAAGACTTTCCACATGTTAATGTTGTAAACAGTAGATACAACCACGTCAACAGATAACTTTGTAAATAGATACAACCACATCAATAGATGGGCCTGAAGGCACATAATTTTCAGTCAGATAAGCCAAAGGAATCTTGACATTTATAAAAATGGTTCAAGAAACAAGGTCCAAGTAAACAAATAGATGCTCACTTTCTTTCTTTTTGCTTGATGCTTTTTTAGATGCTTCTCGTTCTGCTGCTGCCTTCTTTTCTTCGTCGGTCTCCTCACCAAAGAGGTCCAAGTCATCATCATCTTCCTCATCTTTAGGAGGAGACTGACAACAAGTCATTAAATTAAATTCTCAGTACATGACCATGAAATAAGATGTAAATTTTCTAGATCATAAAGTCAAATGTGCCACTGTAATCCTAAATAACTCATGATAGGTTATAAAGTGTAATCTAAATAATTGTCAATGAGAGGTTAGAAATAAGTAGGTCTAACAGAACCAAAGTTTCATTCTTTGTGTTCACTAAAAACTAACAAAAATTATTTACAACTAATAAACAGATATTCATGTATGGATTAGCATAAAACATAAAAAATAAGATTGTGAAGTAGCCAAAGACCTCCCAAAATCAAAACAGAGAATAGAATTCATAGTTTGATACTGTAGGTCCTGGTCTACAAGGGCCTGGACATGCCTTTTATTGATGGATTATATAGTACTAAACACATTAGTCCCAGTAAGAAATTTATAATTCAACTTAAAAGTATTTTTATCAGATCATTACCAGCCTGAAATGCTTGCACTTTCATGTCATGTGGATGCAGAATGGATACAGAGAAAAGAGAAAAAAGCAGGTTAAGGGGCATAAAGTTGTAGCTCAAACAGCTTTAAATTTCCTACTAACTTCTAAGGACACAGCTGCCATCAATATCAACTTTTCAAAAACACACCTTCATCGAGAGGGTTTCCAGATCCATCACTGTACGATGTAAGGAATTGTTTGGTGGAAACCATCCTAGTAAACAACCTTCCATCCAGCCATTAACGTGGCTCGGATATTTCATTCACGGCAGAGCACTAATCAACACTCACAAACAATTATATATAAAGCAAATCCCCAACAATCTCTACATGTATGTTCTGCCTTCACTACAATAAATGCTAAGGTGTCCTAATAAAGGCATTTG
>APFE031173311.1:2668-27829 GCA_000404065.3 Pinus taeda
GTATATGTGTTTTATGTGTTATGCTCTCGCATTTTTATTTTTTCCTGTGATTTAGAATTCGTATGCAGGTAATTTCTGTACGGGTTAAAAACTACAATGGGAACTTTATCAAGTGGGTTACATCAATCATGTTTCATTTTATTCTCACAAATTCTTCTCACAATATCTATAAAATACTAATACATCTTTAATCATTTCAAAACTAAATTCTTATAATTATTATATGAAAATTATAAATTTAAGTACTAATAGAAAAGGAATATTTAAAGAATATATTTATGAACAAGATGATTAATAACAATGAGAAGTAAAAGTTAAAGAAAATTTACTCTAAAACCACCTTGATGATGATAATTCATCTTAGTTCAACATGTTCATTATGAAAATTATGTGAGATAAATATTCTGATGCAGTGAATCATGTATCTCCAAATATTTAAGCGTAGGTACACTACAAATTATCAATGGTATTTATATAGCACAAAGGAAAGAAAAATAATCTCAGAAAGTTTCATGAGTCTAAGAAAGTATTCTACTCATCATAAGCAAGATAAAATTATTTTTATTCACTAAAAATATTTATGAAAATGTTTCTCCAACCATGTTTCCGCTTCTCTCTCACACTTGAGATCTCACATCTCTTTCAAGCTAGGATAATAGCATACCTACCAACCTATACATCTCCAAGTGATACATTCAATTATTGATGACTAAATGACTCACTACATTTCATGTATGTATGCCTCATAAATCAATACATAATTTAGATATATTAACATTTAATTGATCTCCTTCACCAAAAACTAGTATTAAGATATTGAAACTATTCACTAGTAAAAGGCATATCATTGAAAGAATATCTATAGAAAAGAAGTATAATCATTATAGAAATGTTTTCTAATGGACAATAAACAAATAGCTTATAATAGAAATTTATATAGACTTTTGGATCTAAAGTATGGCTAACAATAAGTATGATAATAATAAGGATTTTCTATTCTAAATCTAACTATCTTGAGTAGGAGAAAAAAATACTTCTATCTTCAGTAATTAGAAGCCTATGAAATGATGGAATTAAATATGTTAAAGATAATTAATTAACAAGAATATTCCAACTAAACATGATATTTGTTGCAACACATGTAGAATAATTTTTTCATGTTGAAATACTTGATGAAGGCTAATGAGGCACAAAAATGGGTAGTAAACTAAAATTGCTAAAAGAGATAGATGAGCTAGGCAATATCTTAGAGTACATAGAACTCCTAGTTGAAGCTCCTAAATATTTAGAAGAGAATTAGAGGTACATAAAACCCCCATAGAGGAATCCATATATCTTGATGAAGAAATGAAATAGAAGAAATCAATTATTTTATCCACTAAGTCGAAACCCAAACAAGTTCTCATAGTTATGTTTATCTAAGGCTCAACTTGCTAAATGGAAGAACCTAGCTAAATCTTATGAGAAAGGGATAATTCCATTGTAACAATATGAGAAGGATATATGTGTGTGTGTGTGTGTATATGTATATATAATTTGAAATTCCATGGAAGGCTAACCATCCATCAATACAAATGGAAGCAATGTTGGAAGGGCACAATCAAAGTTAGAGTTCTATAGGACTAGGTGAGAATTCCCGCATAGGTAAAGGAAAAATGTGGAAAATTTTTAATTATTAATAGATTGCATTCTTGCTTGTAGGTCAACCTCCCTAGTTTATCAAGTGTGTTTAAATGAAAGACAACTCATGTTCTGGTATAAAGGTATAAAGAAAACCTTAATATGTGACACAAGAAGAGTAATCTTTGAAATTGTATTATAAAATAAGTAGAGAGGGGAAGAAATCAATTTTCAAGCTACATCGCTATGGAACTATCTTCAATTTTGAATGAGAATGGAACTTATCTACTTTAATTGGTTATATACAGTTAAGTATTTTTTGGTCATTCTTGCAAAATCATGCATTTGGGAAGGCTAACTAGTTCATTTCCCAATAAAATCAATGTTACAACCTATGGGTATGCTCCTACCATTACAAAGAGAATCCATTTTCATTAACAATTTTTCATAACACAACAACCCCAAGTACTCTTTATTCTTGAAAGACAATAGAAAATAATTAATTTATTATGGAAGGGGATGGAAATGGTTCTTGAAAGATGATGTTAGGAGCGATTGCATCAAAATCTGGGAGCATGATATGTGTTGTAGCATTTTTTGGTTTTGATAAGTTATAATAAATTAGACAAAAAATGAAAATATATTTACAAAATGTTAAGATAGAATATGGACAAAAAGATTATTGACTAAAAAAATATTAGGAAAATATTTTGATAAATATATCCATATCAAAGATAATGTTAGGGTAGATTCCCTAACAAATGAAGGCAAAAATAAAATGTTAGGTTAGAAAGAAAAGAAAAGAAATCAACTCTGAAAGTGTTGCAAATCTAAATGCCACTACTTTGTTCTAAATTTAGTTTGAAAATTATAGTTGTATGTAGTTTGTTTAGATGCCACACTAGGTTATTTTATCCAATTATATAGTTGCATCATAATTGGATTTGTTTTAAATTGATTCTCATAGGTAGAAAATAAATTGGGTCAACAATTTAATTTGAGCCAATGGAGGGAATAAGGTATACATATAGATTGCTCATAAAAGGAAAATATTAGGTTGCTATCTTAAATGCACTCTGAAAGGATAAGTAAAAATGTTAGGAGTAGAAGGGTAGGTAAAAATGTGAAAGTTTGAGATGTTGAAGTGGTTATTTCCTAAAGATCGAAACATTAGGAAACATATTGATGATGGGAGTTCAAATAACCAGAGTTTTTACCTTATGTTATTTCATTCATATGCTATCACTCCATTCATTAAATCACTCGGACCCATAGCCACTGTGTCCACCTATCATATCATAACCCCACCATTCATTCCCCGCTCACACATTAAACTCCCTCCACCTCACCTCTCATCCCACACACTCCTCTTCAATCATACGTCCCACACTCTTTCGACCCTCATTCATCGTCCGAAGTTTATCGACCGGGGGGGGGGGGCAAAACAGGTAGTCTTTAATACCGCATACATAAAGCACAAAAATTACCTTTTAGTCTTTTGGGACTAGAAAGCTAAAAACCACAAACCACTCTATCTTACCCCTAAATGCAGTATCCTTCATAGCCATTTATTGCCACCCCGCGTCACCTCCACATCACATTTGACTTCATATCTCCTAACCAATCATCTGTCACCTATTTGTTGCCCATTCATTTCCACTCTCACGCATTTATAACCAAATGTCCATTAATTAACCCGTTGTATAATTAATAGATTTTCAAACATTTGGCGCAACCCTCCCACTCCATTTTTCTCTTTATAAGCACTATGTCATGCATTTCAAATGTTACACAGTTAACTTCTACGACCAAGATTATTCTTCAAGCCCACCTGCTCAACAATTCAGCCACTTTTCCTATTGGCAAGTACATCTTCCATGTCCACTTTTCAGTTTCCTGTCTCCACTCTGGTAACTCCTTTTACAATTTTGTCATTTACAGTCCACAGTTTCATTTGACAAAATGCCTCCCAACGGAAAAATAATTGCAAAAGTTTCAAATCCTCTAATTCACCCACAGGTTGATTCCACCATACTCCATTAGTTGATAAGTATTGGAAAACCATTGAGACTTCTTCTCAATTTTGTTTATTTGAAATTTATTGCGTGGGAATATCATCTAATTGACCATAGTGATGAAATTGGGCTCTAGGAATCCAAATTACCACACTATATTTTTCCACAAATACACAGAGCTCTAGAGTTTGTGAGAAAATGCGATGAATCCAATGATCCCAACCAGAGAGCAATTATCTCACCTACTGGAGAAATACTTTGTCCTATTAAAGCTGATTCAATTGAGAAAATGTTGTTGGCCCCTGCCACTACACCAACTCATCCTTTTTCCCATGAAAACCTGATAAAATATTATAACAAACTGGACTTTACCAAGAGATCCCAAACCCTGGCATTATTTTTAGCAATTGGTAGTCCTCTACCAAAGAGAAGCCCCCCTCCTCATTCATCGATGTTTCCTAATAGAACCAGGCATACTACTACTATCCTATCCTATTTTTTTGGTTATCACTCTGATCAGTCTGTCAATGAAGCCATCCTTGGTTTCTTATCCATGTTTTCCTTTGATTCTAAGCCTATTTTTATTTATGATTTCAGTCATTTCATAACTGAAAACATACATGAGAATTTTGTCAAATTGAACACTAAAGAAGTATTCAAGTATTCTTTGGTACTTGTGTATATTTTTATATATTTTCAAGAAGACAAATTCCGATTTCCTTTGCAGAAACTTGATGAAGAAGGACAACAACAGTTAGTGATTTTCTAGACTTCAATGGGGATGAAGGAGAAAGAAGAGTTCAAATATAAGTAGTTCATAGAACTTTTTATTCATCCATTCATTATCTTTATGAGAAACACTCCATTACCAAGGATCGTGAGGACATTGTCAAAGAACTTCAGTTCATAGATCAAGATGCAACAGGAGATTGATTTTTCTACCAAAAATACACAAAAATCAAGGTTTTTGGGTGTGAGAATCCACCCTACAAACTACCAAAGTACCTCCTTGTTAGAATCTTTTCACTAGAGTACATGAGGCAAAGATTGAATGAGAATGAATTACATTTTGTAGCTGCCAAAAAGAAATCAAAATCTAAGCTCAAAGCTCAAGTTGTTCCCTTCATTTATAATACCATGGTAGTAGGGGAGGAAGTAGATAAGTTGTTAAAAGCAATGAAATTTTCTCTTAGTTTCTCTTGGTCATTTGACCCATTGGGAGTCATCTCCAAACTCAGGGTAGAAAATAAGTTCACACCATATCATCATATAGCTAGGCTTGAGATAGAATAATCCAAGATTCAGTTGGAATGGATAGAGAATACCATCTAAGAGGTTGAGGAGCAGGTAGTCTCTACATCAAATATGCAAACTCCAATTGCACAGGAAAAGAAAGCCAAGAGAGGGAGAGTAGAACAATCTTCACTTGCAACAGAGGCAACAAGCCAAGACTTCAAGGTTTTCACAGGAAAAAGAAACAAAGGGTCTCCATGAATATTGATTCACAGTCTCATGGACACTCTATAAATCTCCAACTCAGTCTACCACTTCTCATGAGCAGCAGATAGTTCAAGCTGCTGGAGGCATTCTAGAGAATAAAGAGGAAGACATTTTCTATGTCTTTAGTGAGATCAAAAGAAAGAATTAAGAATTGATGTTGAACACTTACACCCAGTTCTGGAAGCATTCTTCCAACACTCAAGACAAGCTTCTTTCAGTATTCTACTTTGAGAAGCGAAAGATGTAAATGGCTTTCTTGCAGGCCCAAGTTCCTCAACCCAGGACCGTAGCACAATACCAGAAACACACTTATTTTGAGTTTAATTTCAAGGATGTGCATCGAATTGATCAAATTGAGATGAAGAAACAAATTGGAGAGATTATTTCTTCAACCTTGACAAACACTACTATGAGATTGTCAAAAATGCAGGTTACATTTGCCAACATTCAGTCACAACTAAAGTTGGAGAAGGTCTCCTCATTAGCAAAGGATACCAAGATTCAATCCTTGAAAAATCTAGTGCTAAGGATGGGATATGATCCCTCAAACATAAATTCTATAGAGGAGCTCATTAAGAAAACTAACACTGAGGCTATAGCATTAAATAAATAACTAAAACTACCAGCATCTAAGGATCCAATGGCCAAAGAAATCAAAGAGATAGAGACTCAAAATTCAAACATTATGAAGCTCATCGTAGAACAGAATTTGAAAATAAAACAAATGATGGAGTTCACTCTTGTAGCAGTTCCCATCACTAGAGTTTCTACTTCAGCTACTACATCAACAATAGGTATAGTAGAAGGAGTTGAATAGATTATTGAAGTTGTTCAGAACATGTCTATCCAGATAGGAGAAATTAATAAACTAAAGAATGAACTCAAATAATTACGACTTATGAAGTCTATATCAGATAGTTTGCATACAACTGAAACAAACAAACTCAAAGGCCAAGTGGAAATGTTGTAGAGAGAACTCATAGATTCCTTCATAGAAAACAAATTGGATTTAGCCAAAGAAATTTTGTGTTAAGAAATCACAGAAGCAATCAAGGAGTGACCCTCCATTAAGATAATATTCAATTAGAAATATCTCTTGGAAAAGCTCAGGAAGTCGTGGAAACCATAACTAAGTAGCTGGAGGATATGCTAGAGACTGCCTCTCAATATAATCAAATTTCTAAATTCCAATGATGACTATGAGCTTAAGTAATTAAGAATAAATGACAGAACTTCTATGATATTAGAGGTAAATAAGATTATCACTAAGAAAAATCTCACCCTTCAGCTACAACAAAAGTGCAACAATGTTAACACCATAGTTCAGATATTTTTCAACAAGATTGAACCTTTGGTTAGCAAGGGTTTACCTTCTATGATGGTTAATGACAAATTAATGAAAATTGAGGATTATGTCAAGAAGTTAACATAGGTGGGCCCCCATGTAGCTTTAGTTTCCAATATCAAAGGATCAGCAACACAAGCTCTCATAGTAAAAACACTCAAGGATTCGTTCTTCATCCTGGATAAAATCAAGCATATATTTTTGGTAAAATTCACTTTTGCTAAATATACCGAGATGGATGAAATCTACAGGAGGGTAACAAAGGTTTCTATCCCAAATAAGAAATGCTAGGAAGAATTAACAAACTTACTTGATTAAGGATAATTGAAAAACATTCAGTTTTTAAGGGAACTGTCAGCCAACTTCAACCATTTATCAATTTTTTAGTAATAATCATCAAACAACACAACACAAAAATAGTGCCAGATCATTAGGTAGTTTTATTTTTGATTGTGTAATAATCTAATTTTGTGAAAGAAGTTTAGGATATTTTTCATCCTATTATTGTATAAATAACTCTCTTCACAAGTTATTAAGGGTTGCACCCTTGAAGAATCATTTCTAGACATTTGCTGTAATTAATCTTTCTAGATCATTAATACGAAGCAAAGGATTTTGAATTGTATTTTACGCAGTTTGTGTTTCGTATAAGTTTTTCCAGTGTTATTCGTTATGTTTTTATTCATATAATTGTGTCTTGCAGAGATAACTAGGTTGGAATAATTATATTTCAATCTATTCGTATAAGCTTCTGAAGTGATAATCTATAAAGAGAATGAATTAATGGGTTTTTGGTTTAATTAATTCGCTCAAAATTAATAAATCGTCAGCATATTTTGTAAGCTCAAGTTTGTTTTCTCAAACCTTTAAACATAGTTTAAAGGTTTTCATATTTATGATTATTTAATTTTCAATTTGAAAATTGTGGTAATCATATTACTTTTCTATTTATGCTTATCATCATAAAAGTTATTTCACTGTGTAAATATTTATAGCAACCCTCTGCTGAGATATTGATATTATTCAAGAGGATAGGCATATCAGTTCTATATCTATTTCATTTCATTGGTCTCCCAAATTAAAACAAAACCCCCAAAACAATTATCTTAGATGCTCTCGCAAAATAGCTTACCATTATTATCTCAGAGATAGAATAGAAAACTGGCGCCACTGCCAGGGATGAAAAATTTCATTAATTTTTCTTTGGGCAATGATAGGTATTCTATTCCTTTAAGGTGATTAAATTTCTAGAAAGGTTAAAATCCTTCACCTAGTGAATCCACTCTCCCAAACTAGCACCTTTTAAGCACACCAGATCTTGTTCAGATGCTGACTTAGTTAATCCTCTCTCAGACCCTAATTTTCTTTGAGAAAATCTAGTTCTAAAAGGGGCATAAACCCTCTTCTTCTTCCTCTTCAATCTTGCAGTCTGAAGATTTAACATCGTTTGATCCTTATAGTAACATCCCACCCAATCCAGATTACTGTCACTTATCACCTATGGCTATTGAACTCTTAGACACGGGAGTTGATTTTAAATCAGCATTCCTTATTCATTCATTTGAATCTCATTCAGAACCCTCATTAACACCAGGATCACCTAAAACTAAGTTTGACTTGGGTGTTAATTTACCATAACAAAAACCAACAGATTTCATATCCCCTACCACTTATTGATTTCCTCCCACTTTTGGACAACCTGAAGATTCTACTTCTGAACAACCTAAAGAGACCTTGTTTGTGTATTCAAATCCACTCTTTGAAAACAAGGAGGGTATTCATCCATAGTTCCAGCAGATAGTTCCTAAGACTTGTTTGAAATCATTCAGGAGATCCCCTCCTTCACCTCCAACTAGTTCTTCACCCCCTTAATCACCTTTTTCTGCCCCTTCTTCATCTTGTTCAACTTCTTCATCCGGAAAAACACCTTATACACCACCTATCACTATGGCCTTCCAACCTATTGTATAGGCTAGATATGTAACTTTAGTCTTACCTCCTAATCTTGATGCACTCCCAACTGGATACTTGAAATACCTTCCCAGGTATAATGGAGAAACCGGTCCCTCTGCTGAGGACCATCTTCAAGCATTTTTAGACTTTGCAGATAACATGATTATTGAACAAGAAAATGTTTACATGAGGTCATTTGTACAATCTGTTGAAGGATATGTAAGAATTGGTTTAGGCAATGTTGGATTGATGGGGCCTCACCCAAGTTCGGAAGTGTTTTAGAGAAACAAATCCTGCATTACTGGCCCTTTTGGCAATAGTCCGTGGAGCGCGGACTAAAGTCTCACCCAAGGTAGTATGGGAGGGTGTTGGAACTAGGTTTCTGCACCCTAGGGATGTCTTGATGAGGACAGGAAGGGTCACGAACTGATCTGCGCACTCGCACTACTCTGCACAGTTGTCTAGCCTTTGTGTAGTGCGGTGAGAAGGAACTTCTTAGATCCTTATTTAATGTGTTTATTATAGATCTGATCTAATTCTTAAGGTCTTTAATCAAGTATTCCATAGTTATAACCAGCATGTGCAACCATAAATCTTACAAATATGCATAAACTCACATAAGCATAAACATATAGATCTACGACAAAATGCACAATAATTCAGAAACACTTATATTTATTAATATTTTGTTCAGTACAATTAGTTCTACCCTGCGCACTCAGCTGTAGGGGTTCGTGCACATAGTTGTGGCCTCTACCAGGCCTCTGTGCACATAGTTGCAGAGCCTACTCTAACTACTACCACCCACGACTCAGAATTACAGACTTAGAGCGAATATTGGATTCACAAACCCCTAATACATCAGATATTCACCAAAAATTACCTTATACCCTTAGAGACTTGCTCTATTTATACATTCCCATGGTCTGCCGACCATGGGTAGACCGACTTGCTTTCTATTATTTCACATTATTTTCGGGTGGACAACACTTTGACTTGACCCATTACAATTCATGCTCTGCACACTTTATGGAGCTTTTGCCATAATATTACCCAAAATTGTGGGCATTAAGCCCCAAAACCATTACGTGGTGGATTTGTTGCCCAATAGGCCCCCGACACAATCATCATGACTCATCTCGAGTCACTCGTCAGTGCGGCAAGATGCGCTACCAGGTGTCATGGTCCACCATCCCTTCGAGTGATGCACCACATTTGGTTGCTCCCTTCTTGCCGCCTGCAAAACTTCTTCAAGCTCCTGCTACATTGCTCAACCAATGATGCTCGTTCTACTCAACCGATGATGCTCGTTCTACTCTACTCGGTTAACACAAAGTGACTCCTCATAGGATTTTAGCTCTAGCTAAGGCACCAAAGGAGGCAATTCTTTGTGCCAAAGCAGCAAATTTCCAATCTCTGGTCCAATATGCACACTCTCTAGTGAAGCTTGTGTTGCATTTTTGCAAGAGAGATGTTGCTATCTGTGATATCACAATCTTCCAAGTGTGTTAGAGACAAACTGTTAACTGAAATTCGATCCTTTATCTAAAGATTCACCATGTTTTACTCATCTTTCATGGGTTTCCTCCTACCCCGTGGTTTAGGCAACAACATCTAGACTAGTTCTGCTTCATGTATGATAATTTCCTTACATCCCCTACCATTGGTGTTGAGCTTGGTGTGGCATCCATGGCCGTCGACATCAAACTATCCAGAAGTCCTGCATCTCTGTTGGCCATATTAAAACAACCTAGCTTACCCCTTGAGCGTCGAAGTTCAATAGTTCCATACTAATAGGAAGGCACAATATTTTACTTCTCCAGAGACCACAGATTGTTTGGGGGATGCCCCCTGTGATTTATAGGCTTTTTGAGATTCAAATTTAGTCATTCCCACCTTTTCTGGCTCATTAATGTTAGGGCTACGGTAGATTGTTCTGAATATGAATCATACGTCATATCTAAATTGTGTGTCGCCCTCTCCATTTTGCTGTAACTTAGACATCTTGTCATGAATAGTGACAACAACGGTCACCTTCATGTTTATCCACGCAGTAGGTCACCTTCATGTTTATCCACGCAGTAGCGCAGCCCCTTCTATGAAACGGTGACCCTTGTGACATACCAATCCTGCGTGCGCCCCTGTTGTCGCACAACTCCTTAACACATTGTTTTACCATCCCACACTCTCTTTCAACTATCAGGAGTGGTGAGACTGTGCTTCAATTGGTTAGTCAGGTGGCCGGCCCTCCCGTGTAGAGCTTCAGGCGACTGCCATTTACTCTTCCTGGGAAGGGCTCTCCATTAAGCTTGTCGAGCTGGACTGTGCCTCCATATGTGACTTCTTTGGCTACATATGGTCCCAACCAATGCATTCAGAGCTTTCCAAGGAATTCTCAAACTTCCTGTCATATAGTAATACTAGATCACTTTCTTTGAAGGTGCGCAACTTGATATGGCAATCATGCTAAGCTTTTTCCCACTGCTTTTGTACCTACTAATGGAATTCCACCAAAAACCATTTCTCCTCAAGTTCTTCTAGTTGCATGAGCCTCTCTTCCAAGGCACAGTGGTCTGCGATGCCTGTCATCCCTACTATTTGCGAACTGGGTACAATGTATTCCATTGGCATGATGACTTTCATGTCGTAGACTAATCGGAAAGGTGTCTGACGTGTCAATTTCTTGCATGTGGTTTGGTATGCCCATAGCACAACATGTATGCACAAATCCCAATCGTTTCATTATGCAATACATACTTTGGTCAATGCAGTCTCCAAAATCTTGTTGAAAGCTTCGACAGTCCCATTTTCTTGTGGATGGTATGGCGTACTTTTCTGATGATATATCTAGAATTCCTCAGTGACTGTGTTGATAGATTCATTTAGGAAGTGTGTTTCATGGTTGCTCATTAGAATTTTCGGCCATCCAAACCATGTCAACACATGACCGAACAAAAATATCGCAACTATAGCGGTCGTGCAGTCCTTAATCGGCTGTGCTTCCGCCCATCGAGTCAAGTATTCTGTCATGGTGATGATATAGTGTGCACCCATCTTTCCTTGAGGTCAGATAGTCCCTACAAAGTTAATCGCCCATTTTTCAAATGGTTGCATCGTCATCTCGGGATTGAGCGGCATTTCATCCCTCCATGATGGTTTCCTAGTTCATTGACATACATCATAGGCCTAAAGGTATGCTTTTGAATCTTGATATAAGGTTGGCCACCATATTCCAGCGCGAAAAATCTTCTGTGTTGTTCTGCATCCCACATAATGTCCTCCTTCAGCCCCCCCATGTGCTTCTGCAAGGATCTGTCCTTGCTCAAATTCAAGTACATATCTTCGTAATATTGCATCATTTCCCGTTTTGTAGAGGTGCCCCGTAATAACAGTAAAATCCACCACGCATATCATCAATTCTTTTCTCTACTAAATTGAACATCCCTGTGGTGTAGTCCTTGTGGTTAAGAAGTCGATTATATACTCGAAGTAGCCATCTGCGACCCGCACTGCATAGGGCTATGCATCGAGTAGTCCTTCCTCCAAATTTGTTGGTTCCTCACCATTCTCAATTCGCAATAGGTGATCTGGACCTACGTTTAGGCGGCCTAGCTTCACAATGACCTCGAAGTCATATTCTTGAAATAGTAACAACCATCTACAAATGCACCCCCCCAACATAGACTTATTCACTAAGTATTTCAACGCGGAATGATTAGTATACATCTTAAAGTGCCTCCCTAGTAGATAGTGGCAGTATTTTTGGAGTGTGTATACCATCGCTAATCCTTCGCGCTCGGTAGTAGAATAGTTCTTTTCTAATTTGGAAAAATGTCGACCTGCAAATGCAATGGCATGATCAATGCCTTTCACACCTTCCTGCTTGATTACAATGCCCAACGCGATACACGATGCATGAACATGGACATGAAATTAAATGGCCCATTTTGGGAAAACCAAAATGGGGGTGGATGCCATTTTGTCCTTAAGAATCTCCAAACTTTTCTTACAATCATCATTCCAACAATATGTACCATCTTTTTTCAACAACTATTCTGTTGGTGCCGTTATTTGTGCATAGCCATTAATAAACTTATGATAGTAGCCAGTGTGCTCCAACGTGGTGTGGAGTTGTTTGACACTACATGGCGCTTACATATTGAGTATGAGAACAATCTTCACAGGGTCCACCATCAGGCCTTGTCTATAAACCACGTGGCCGAGCAAGTTTTCGAAGGGGACGAGGAAAGTGCACTTCTTAATATTTAGCACAATCTGGTGTCATCGGCATGTATCCAACATCAACCATAAGCTCACAATGTGTTTCTTGACTAGCCCAATTACAGTCCAATCATCAAAATAAACTTCCAAAAACTTATGGATGAATTCCTTGAAGGCAGCCACTACCATGCGTGAAAATATTGTTGGAGCATTCTTTAACCCAAAGGGCATAACAGTGTACTGAAGACATCCCAATTCGGTCACAAAGGTAGTATTTCTTCTATCTTTCATTGCGATCTTGATCTGATGGTACCTTGAGAACCCATATGTAAATGAGTACGCTTCTTTTCCACCAACATTCTCCAAAACTTCATCTGTAAACAGCGTCGGAAATGGGTCATGAACACAGGCGTCATTCAGTTTTCGGAGGTCCACCTAGATTCAAATTTTTCCCTTCTATTTTTTCTCCTGCACTATCATAGGATTCACCAGTCAGACTCTTCCACAGGTTCAACAATTCCTAATACAAGAATTTTGTCTAATTCTTCATGCACCTTTTCCTTATACTTCAGATTCAAATGGTAAGGATGTTGCTTAACTGTCTTTGCATCCAATTTCAGGGTTATCTTCACCATCCTTAGGTCACCGAGGATCCCTTTTAACTCAGTTATTTTGGTTAGGAATAAGTCTTGATAATCATGAAGTAACTCGATGACCTTATTCACTGTGGCGTCGTCCCAATAGTCCCCAGGCATTGCATACTTCGGCTTCACCACCGTACCACTGTTCACTTGTTTCGTTTTCAGTGGTGCGGTGATGTTGGGGTCCTTGATCGATGGTCTGCAAACCTCTTTACTCCCCTCTATTTTCAAAATATTGATGTTTCTGGGGTCATCATCATCATCCTCTACTTGCACATTGTAACATTCTAGGGACCAGCTTAACTGATGTGACCATAGAGGTTACACTATTTCTTTTGGTTCCTATGGTATTTTGAAACTGGCAGCTTTCACAACTTGTAACGCATCATCAACAGTATCCATCCATTGGTCCTCATATAAGAACTTTAACAAAAATCCTTCACAAAAGATATCCCATTCGCCTGTACCATGTTAGAGTTTTGTCTCAGTATACCAGTTCCCTGGGATGACATCCAGGGTATGATAAAATAAATGTACACACTCTTCTGTGGTTCTTCTCCATAGGCTTTGGTCCATTTTGTGAGGTGCACACATGGGTCATCGCATCTATCATATTTCTCAGTTATTCATAGTTCTGGCTTCCCCAACCTTATCTGCATCATCCTACTGCAGTCGCGCTAGTATTCAAAGGTTCCTTCATGTGTTCCTAACCAATGTGCAGGAGTCACGCACAGTGCCCATTTTAACGCATCGAACCTCTGGTGCTCTGGTACTGCACTCTCTAACTCGTTCAAGAATTCATCAACCACTGTCAACCCATCATATGTCAGTATATCTTGATCCTAGGCTGTTACGCAACACAATAACCTAGTCATCATGTTGTAGTTTAATGTTGTTACTTCGTTCAGCCAATTATGCCAGCGTTTGTCTTGTTCATTTGAATCTAAGGTGCAGGAATCCATGCGCTCCCACGATATTCATCCCTCCACCATCGGATTTACCCAATCCTAATCTCACGTAGTTATTTTGTAGATATAATCCAAGTCATCATCACTTCCATCGTTGCGTACGGGTTCAGTGTAGCGTGCTCCTTCAGCTGGATCTAGCCGAGTAACTACACGTAGGGAGTTTTTCCCAAATATCATCTTCTGCTTCTTTAAGTTGATGATTCCGTTCATATATGTGGCCCAGTCTATTCTTAGCAGCGCTGGGTAATGGTTGCTGTCATCCACAATCTCTATTAGCTCAAAGTCTATTTGTGTGCTTGCGCCTTCTATATCCACTGTTACTCCTTGCGACCTCCCCATGGGCAAGACCTTTTGTTGGTTCACCATCCGTAATTGAATAGCAGACCACTGTAATGCAGGCCTGCCCATGCATTCCCATGTTTGTTTAGCTAGCACATTCACATCTGAACCCAAGTCCAGGATGACCTGATCCAATTCAAAGTCACCAATCTGCACCATCAAGCACATTTCCTGCTTGGTGTCCAAAGCATGCCTTTCGAGTTTGCGGACCACGCGTAGTTCACCTTACCCTGCACACCTTGTTATCAGCTCTTGTAACCCCTTAACTACCTTATTGTCACATAACAACTTTATGCATGTCTCTAAAAGGTAGTTAGCATAGAGGGATCCATTTCCGGCTTAGGTTTATCATTACTACTTCAAGTAGAGACCTCCACGAAGCTCTTCTTAGCTTCCATAAACTTCTCCTTTGTACATTCCAAGTTGAACTCATGTTGCTTTGTAGAAGCCTCGTGAACCCATTTATTTTCTTCAGGTTGCTTCCCTTTATCTTCCTCTGTGGCTGTGCCACTTCTGAGCATCATGTTCACATTGGGGTATTCTTCGCATGGTTCAGATGTCATCTTTTTGGACATTCTGCCTTGGTGTAGGCTGTGCTACCCTTTTCTCGCATATCTATGTTATCATCATAGGACAATCTATCATTTCATTATCGAATTTCTTATATTATAAACACGATATCCTAGTTAGGTTGGTACAGTCATGCACGTAGTGCCCAAGTCCTCCACAATTGTAGCAGATTAACTATCCATGGCCTCATCCAGGTCCCATTCCTCCTCGTCCTTATCCCTAGAACCGACCACGCACTATTGCTATGGCTGGATTCTAACCTCCTGCCTCAATCTGCATCCTGTAGGTAGGTGTTCAATCCATCAAAAATTCATAACTCTAATAGCCTCATTCATCGTGGCCCACTGATCTACAAAAATTGCAAAATAGTTTTTCGGGGGTCTCTGTAAACTTCTATAATAGATGACAGTTGTTTGTCATGTGCTTTCCTCCCACCTGATAGATTGCGCACTAGAGTGCGGGCGTCACACTTGGCCTTGCCTGTGCCTCTGGTCTCAATGGCATTGGCCCACCCCCTGCCAAGTTGTTCGCGAACATCGGGCAATGATCCTTATCATGGCCTGGGCTTCTACATTTTATGCACCACACTTCTTCTCGTTCTTCTGGCCGAGGCGCCCTATCATGTTTCAAACTCTACATCTCCATGCATAGGTTTTTGTAGTTGCACGTGGATCTGTTGGACTCCCAACCCAGGATCCTGTATCAAAGTTTCATGTAACCTCATCGCTATTTCCAATGCTTCTGCCTTGATTGAAATCTTCTGCTGTGATAACGTCATTCTCAAATGTGGTGTCAAAGACACCACAAACAACATGTGGTGCTACGCATCCATCAGTATCATGTTAGCTTCGCAGATCATGCTTTTTAATCTCTGATCCAAATCCCATGGGGTTCCACCTAGAATCATTGTGATCTCCTTGAATCCCATGATCAACTACGTCTCTGATTTCGGCCAACTAAATTCTCTATTTAGTGCAATCTAGATTTCTGCTATCCTAGCATTCGGATGATGATTCGAGTGCTTGATATACCAAGTTAGCACGCGATCCTACAATGTACTTACCAGGGTGGCCTTCTTAATGTTATCATCCATAACTTTGTGCACTTCCCATACTGTTCTACTATGAACCAAAACTGAACTAGATCTTCACTTCCTATTCCTCTAAACACAGGCAACTTAATCGCACTCACCATGTTAAACTTCTGGGTTGGTGGAGGTGGTGTGGGCAAAGATGGGCGTGAAGGAGGTGACATGAGTGGTGGTGTTAACGAAGGCGATAACTGTGGAATGTATTGCCTTATCAAACTGATCGTACTCCTTGGAGAAGCCCACATGCACTCTTTCCCATCCTCTCACAGAGGTGAAATTAACAGACTATTTCCTAACCCTTCAATACCATTGCAGGCCCTCCTGCTCTGTGTCGTTCCGCTCATTAATGGATTCACATCACCTGTTTTTCACATAATAGCATCTTAATCCAAGTATTAAGGGATTTGATGTACCTATCCCACGGTCCCTTCAGAAAACTCCGCTCCGCTTCACTGTAGCTCATGGCCGTGTCCATCACGAACTGAGTGATAAACCCTCCTATTATACGATCCAGCCAATGATCTACTACTCATGCAATTTTATCTTCAGATGCCTCTAGCCTGCGCACTAATTCTGGAGTCCACATGATGGGCTATTCAAATCTGCACCTTCCCTGGTTGTTTGCTAGCCATGTGATCCATTCAGACATCTTTGAAGAGAAAGACGTGAAGAAGATCTCATGAATTTCCATGTATACGTAACGATCGAGCCACCTCTTCTTAGATATCTTCAGGGTTTTTTTTCCTGCACCACGAACTCATGAAGCTTATGATCCACCCAATCTTCAATTTCTTTCTTTTTAGGGTTCCAGTGTTCCAACATCAGACATCCCCTAGGCAGATCCTGGTCCTGGGAACGGAGCCATTTGTTAGCTTGATGGGGCTTGACCCAGGTTCGGAAGTGTTTTAGCTAAACAAATCCCGCACTACCAGCCCTTTTGGCAACAATCCATTCAGGGTAGACTGAAATCTCACCTGAGGTAGTATACGAGGGTGCTAAAACCAGGTTTCGTCACCCTAGGAATGTCTTGATGAGGACTCGAAGGGTCACGAACCGATCTGTGCACTCGCGCTACTCTGCACAACTTTCTGGCCTTCACGTAGGTTGAAGACAAGGAACTTCTTATATTCTTATTATTAATGTGTTTATTATAGATCTGATCTAATTCTTAAGGCCTTTAATCAAGCATTCAATAGTTATAACCAACATGTGCAAACCATAAAGTTTACAGATATGCATAAACTCACATAAGCATAAACATATAGATCTGCAACCAAATGCATAATAATTCAGAAACACTTATCTTTATTAATCTTCTATTCAGTACAATCAGTTCCAACCTGCGCACTAATTCCGAAACACTTATCTTTATTAATATTCTATTGAGTACAATCAGTTCCACCCTGCACACTCAGTTGTAGGGGTCTATGCACATAGCTGTAGACTCTACCAGGGCTCTGTGCACACAGCTGTAGAGCCTACTCTAACTACTACCACCCACAACTCGGACTTATAGATACAGAATGGATATTACATTCACAAACCCATAATACATCAGATCTTCATCAAAAACTACCTTCTACCCATAGAGCCTTGCTCTATTTATACATTCCCATGGTCTACAGACCATGGGCATACTGACTTACTTTCTATTATTTTAAATTAGTTTTGGGTGGACAACCCTTTGACATGAACCATTACAATTCATGCTTCGTGCACTTCACGGAGATTTTACCATACTATTACCCAAACATGTGGACATTAAGCCCTAAAACCGTTACACAGGGGATCCACTACCCAATAGGTAGTTACCTGCAAATTCCCTTAGAAATTGGGAAGAACTTACAAACATATTTAAAAACGAGTGGGGTGTGAAAAAATATCCTCTTTAGTTTCTCACTGAGTTTGATGAACTTAAAAGAAATTTTGGTGAACCTATATCAGACTTTATCAAAAGATTCATTAAAGTTTATCATAAAATTCCCCCTGATTGTAAAACCCCTATAGCAGCAACAAAGTCTAGATTTTCTAAAGCCTTTGATGATGATTTTGTTGTTATGCTGAGAGAGAAGTTCAAGAACTCTTGAAGATATGCAAACAAATGCTATTAAGGTAGAAGAAAACAGGGTTTCTTCAACTTCTTTGAAAGCTAAAGAGGAAAATGCCCAAAGAAAAATCAAATTGACGCTAGAGGCTTCTAGTTCCTCTAAGACTAAAAGAGAAGATTCTAAAATAGATGTAATAAATTCTATTCTTAAAAGTCTATCTAATAGAATTTCCAAGATTGAGACTCAACCTAGGAAAATTTAACAAATAGTTACTAAACCCAAAAATCAAAATGAAGGTAACTATAAAAGAAATCCACGATTACAAATTCTTCAGATACCCAGTAATCATCAACAGATTCCCACTCCTTTATTGATAGATGATCATCAACCTAATGATAATACTATGACCATCACTGAAGATATAAATAATATGGATACTTCCTCTAATCAAATAGTTATTATTCCTCTTACACAACAAAATCAGGTTCAAGAAGATCAAGGATCTTCACAGGTTTCTAAATACCATGCCTTCTTTGAATTTTTAATTGTAGAGTTGAACAAAAGATATGACCATAGGCCTAGACTTGGCCCTGGAAGACCTCCGAAGGAAATTATAGTAATTGAACCTCGTGCCAAAATTGTTGAAACACAAACAACTTTTATTCAACCATTAGAATAGTCAATTGATACTCCTCAAAATGACAAAAATACTTTGACTACATTTAATGTTGAAAAAGAGTTAGAAAGCTCATTAAAATCCCAATTCCTTTTTGAGAAAATTGTAAAAACCATGGGTATAAAAATTAGGTCTCCAAATGGATACAAAATACCTGGTTCAATGCAGAAGGGGATATTGTCAGTTTGTAAGATGAAAAACCCAGCACTTGTCTTTTGTCCTAGCTCAGTTACGATAGATGAAATAGCACCTCCTTTCTATGTAACTCTTAGGACAAATGATTCCATGTTGTATAATTGTATGCTTGATTCTAGAGCATCACATAACCTCATGCCAAAAACTATTATGGACCATTTGAAACTTGACATAGCTAGATCCTATCATGACTTGTACACCTTTGATTCTAAAAGGGTGCCTTACTTAGGATTGATTAAGGATTTAGTAGTCACCCTTGCCCAAATCCCAATGAAAAGTGTAGTACTTGATATACTTGTCACAAATATCCCTCCCAAATTTGGAATGGTCCTTTCTAGGTCTTTCTATGCCAAATTAGAGGGAACTCTTGAGATAGATATGTCTTATGCTACTATTCTTGTTTATGGGGGAGAACAACTAACATTATATAGAGAGGTGAGATTTGTGCACACTGTTTGCAAAATAGACCAGCCAAGGAACCATCCCATTTATGCAATTGACCAAGATTTTGTTTGCTTTCAACTCTCTTCAAACAAAGTGCATGAAACTCAAGTTAAAATTGAAGATGTAATTGAAAGTCCAGCACCAAATCAAACTGATATATGGAAACTATTTTTTGATGGCTCCTGTAAAAAAGATGGAGCAGGAGCTAGAGTAGTTTTAATATTACCAGAAAAAGAAAACATTACCCAATCATGTAAGCTCGACTTCAAAGTTACAAATAATGTGGCTGAATATGAAGCTTTCCTTTTGGGATTGAAATTAGCCAAAATCTTAAAGGTTCAAAACTTAAGTGTTTTTACTAATTCAAAACTTATTGTCAAGCAAGTGAGAACTATTTGTGAGACTAAACACCCCAGACATAGGTCTTACTGAAATGAAGTATGGGATTCAGTTGAAAACTTCTTTGATGCTTTTGATTTGACTTATATTCCAAGAGATTTGAATATTCATGCAGATGCCTTAGTTGTTTCTGCTAGTTCATTTAAAATTCTTGATCACACTAATTTACTCTACCAAATACAAGTCAAGTATAGACCATCTATCCGAGACAATCTAAAATATTGACAGATATTTGAAGATGATGAACATTTGAAATCTTTTCTGCAAGTTGTAGATCAATTTTCTATTCTGCAAATTGATGATGATAGATCCGAAATAAATGAAAATACAAGTGGGAATGATACTTCAGATTTCAGTTCAAAAATTGTTGATCATGATATTATTCAATTGTCTAACAATTTTATTCCCAAAGGCTTGATACCTTTAGAAAAATTATTTGATCAAAATGATGTCCTCCGAAATCCTTAGTCCATTTATTTAGAAGAGGACATAGAGGAAATTAACATTAGAACAAATGATGATGTCTAAAGCAAATTTTTGCATCTCTAAACCCTAAGATTAAACCTCAATATCTTAAGTTACTTCCAAATTATAAGGATGTTTTTGCTCCGACCTATGGTGATCTAAAAACCTATGATACTTCATTAATACATCATAAGATCCCTTTGAATCTAGAAGAAATATGTTATCAACAAAAACTTAGGAGGATTAATCCAACCCTTCTACCAACTATAGAAAATGAAATTAAGAAAATGCTAAATGCCCAAATCATTCTCCCTCTTAGATATTCTAATTGGGTTGCAAATTTAGTTCATGTTAGGGAGAAGAATGGAGAAATCAGACTTTCTGTGGACTTTAGAAATTTGAACAAAGCATCATTAAAGGATAATCACCCTTTGCCCAAAATGGATCAGTTACTTTAATTGGTTTTAGGAGCACAAAGACTTTCTATGCTTGATGGTTTTTCAGGTTATAATTATGTGAATGTTGATCGAGAAGACAAGGAAAAGACAACCTTCACTACACCCCGGGGTACATTTATGTACACTAGAATGCCATTTGGCTTATCAAATGCTGGAGCAACATTTCAGAGAGCTATGGATGTAGTTTTTATGGGTCACGTAAACAAATTTGTGGTTATTTATCTTGATGAGATTAATGTTTTTCCTAAATCTAATCAAAAACATCTAAAGGACTTGATCAAGGTTTTTGAGAGGTGTAGAAAATTTGGGATATCATTGAACCCTAAAATTATTTGTTTGCTATCAAAGAAGGGAAACTTTTGGGCCATATAATTTCAAAGGAAGGAGTGGTGATTGATCAGAAGCATGTGTCTACCATTGAAACATTGACTTTACCTAGAAACAAGAAAGAAATTCAATCCTTTCTAGGCAAGATTAATTTTTTAAGGAGATTCATCCCAAATTGTGCAAAGATTGTAAAGATATAACTAACATGCTACAAAAGGATGAAGAGGTTAAATGAGTTTTCTCTTCAAGGCATGCATTTGATGAGATCAAGAAAGCTATCTATGAAGCTCCCACCCTCGCCAACCCTGATTATACTAAACCATTCAGTATCTTTTCTTTTTCCACAGAAACAACCCTTGTTGTTGTTCTATTAAAAAACAATGAAGATTCCCATGACCAGCCCATACCCTTTTTCAGTAAGGTTATAAGAGATGCCGAGCTTAAGTATGACATAATCGAGAAGCAATCATATGCACTCTTTCAAGCCCTGAAATCTTTCAAGATGTATATCCTACATTCACCTATTACTCCTTGTGTTCCTAATGGTGGTATAAATTTTTTTTTAACTCAAACACACACTAATGGGAAAAGAGGTAGTTGGATCACTCAAATACTTGAGTTTGATCAAACTATAAAAATTACAAAGCTAGTAAAAGGCAAGGGATTAGCCAAGATTCTAGCATAATCTAATTACAAAGTGCTTGGAATCAATTCTATTTTAGAAGTAAAAGGGAAGAACCCACAAGAATCTTATGTCGTTGTAGAAGGGGAGAATCCACAAGAACCTTCTCTTCAATGTGAAGAAAAGAATCCACAAGAACCTTTACCTTCACATCAAATCAGACCTTTACATATTGATGACAAATTTTTATTGTCAGATTGGTATCAAGACATTGTAAATTTCCTGCTGCATTTTGAATGCCCAACATAGTTCTCCAAAGCCTAGTGTAAAAATTTTAAATTGAAAGCAGTCAAGTACTACATCATAAATGCAAATTTTTACTCGAAAGATCCACTGAATATTTTGTTATTATGTTTAACACAATAAAAAACTGAAGGAATTATTGATCAGTTTCATACAAGATTTTGTGGAGGACATTATGCTTGGAGAGCAACAACATACAAGACCTTAAGGGGAGGATTTTATTGGCCAACATTGTTCTTGCAAGTAGGGGCAAAGGTGAGAGGTTGTGTTCCTTGTCAAATGTTTGCTGATAAGAAGAAACTTTTACCTCTTCCACTAGTAGTAATCTCAACACCTTTCCTTCATTGGGGATTAGATTTTGTTGGAGAGATCCATCCCACTTCAAGTAATCAATACACATGGATCCTCACGGAAACACACTACTTCACTAAATGGGTGGAAGCAATTCCAGTAAGAAATTCTACCAATTCAGTAGTAATTAAATTCATTGAATAAAATATCTTATCTATGTTTGGTTGCCAACTCAAGTTGTCGTAGATAATGCAAACATATTCTCTAGTGTTAAAATGATTGAGTTTTGCCAAAAATATCAAATTCTATTACATCAGTCAACTCCATACTACCCTCAAGGTAATGGCCTTGCAGAATCCTCAAATAAAAGTCTCATGAAGGTAATAAAAAAGACCCTAGGAGGTCATAAAATGTGTTGGTACTCTCATTTAATTTATGCAGTATGGGAAAACATAATAACTCCAAATATATCTAGTTGAAAATCTCCTTTTCAGTTAGTCTATGGGAAAGATGCAATTTTCCCACCAATTTGACTTTCCCAAGTTTAAAATTCTTGCATGACTCAAGAGATGAACCAAATGATTTTTCAAGAATTAGATCAAATTATTGAACTAAATGAAAACAGAGATGCAGTTCAATATGAATTGAAGAAATATTAGAATAAGATGAAAATCCTATTTGAGAGAACATGTATGGAAATTGACTTCACTGAAGGTGACCTAGGTGACCTAGTTCTAAGATGGGACTCTAGGAGGGAGGAAAAGGGAAAGCATGGCAAGTTTGATAACCTATGGTTTGGTCCTCTAGAAATTGCTGAAGTGAAGGGAAATAATACTTTAGTGCTACAAAATCTTGACGGACTATATTCCACTTATCCTGTAAATGGAAGGTTTCTCAAAACATTTCATTCAATACTAAGAAGTTGGAATACATTTCATTGTAAAAACTATGGCTTCTTTTACTTTCTAACTTGTGAGTGAGATTTTTTATAGCAAAGGACTCCATAGCCCAAGGAGAAGGCACATGGATCCAGGTTCTCTGCATTATACACGAGAAAGTAGTCCTAAGTTGGAGTCAATGTTGTATCATTTTTTGGTTTTGATAAGTTAGAATAAATTAGACAAAAAATGAAAATATATTTACAAAATGTTAAGATAGAATATGGACAAAAAGAATATTGAATAAAAAAATGCTAGGAAAATATTTTGATAAATATGTCCATATCAAAGAAAATGTTAGGGTGGATGCCCTAAAAAATGAAGGCAAAAATAAAACTTTAGGCTAGAAGGAAAAGAAAAAGAAATAAGCTTTGAAAGTGTTGCAAATCTAAATGCCACTACTTGGTTCTAAATTCAGTTTGAAAAATTATAGTTGTGTGCAATTTGTTTAGATGCCACACTATGTTATTTTATACACTTATAAGGTTGCATAGTAATTGGCTTTGTTTTAAATTGATTCACATAGGTAGAAAATAAATTGGCTCACAGTTTAATCTGAGCCAATGGAGGGAATAAGGTACACATATAGATTGCTCATAAAAGGAAAATATTGGGTTGCTAGTTTAAATGCACTCTCAAAGGATAACTAAAAATGATAGGAGTAGAAGGGTAGCTAGAAATGTGAAAGTTTGACACGTTGAAGTGGTTATTTCCTAAAGATCGAAAAATTAGGAAACATATTGATGATTGGAGCTCGAACAACCAAATTTTTGACCTTATGCTATTTCAGATCGAAAAATTAGGAAACATATTGATGACGGGAGCTGGAACAACCAAAGTTTTTGTTAGAATTATGCTTAATTAGTTATGTAATTAGCTGACAAAGTAGCCAACATATTTTGTGTTCTCTGCAAAAATAAAGTAGCAGATTGTTAGGGATTAAAGCAGCAGATTGTTTGGGATTAAAGCAGCAGATTGTTAGGGTTGTCAGTGCTGCTTGAAAGTGCTAGAAATTAGTTGTAATTGCAGTAGAATTATTCCAAAGTTGATTTTAGTAACAGTTTTACTATTTAATAATGTAGTTAACAGCTGAATCAATATATGAGAGTTGCAGCATTTTGTTTTGGCTCACACATTGGTCTTTGAATTGTTTTATCTATATTTTTTATGTATTGTTCTTAATAGTACTGTTAGCTTCTTAATGTGCTTGAAATAATTCATTTAATATTCAACAAGTGGTATCAGAGCAGGTTAAATTATTTTGGGTTAAAGTTGTATTGTTGGAATTTCGCCAAAGTTAATCATGTCGAATTCTAACCAGATGCTAGTTCCAGAATTTGATGGGAATGATTATGATTATTGGTGCATTAAGATGCTAACCCTTTTGATTGGAAAAGATTTGTGGGATATTGTTGAATCAGGATATGAGGAGCCAGCTGATTGGAATGCTCTTACAACCAATGAAAGAACAACAAGAAAGGAAGCAAGGAAGAAGAATGCTCAAGCTTTGTTTCACATTCAGATAGCTCTTGATAAGAGCTTATTTCCAAGAATATCAGGAGCAAAAACTGCCAAAGCTGCCTGGGAGACTCTACAAGAAGCTTACCAAGGTAGTGATCAAGTTAAGGTGGTCAAGCTTCAGACATTGAAGCGATATTTCGAGAATTTGAAGATGCAAGAAGCTAAAAGTATCAGTGACTATTGTGTGAGAGTCAAAGATGTGGTCAATAAAA
>APFE031173321.1:0-82505 GCA_000404065.3 Pinus taeda
CCTTCACCTTCTTGCTGCCCCAATTCCTTCTCGACCAGTGCTTTGAACTCACAGAACTTTGAGTATGTCTCGCTCTTCTTCTGCATGAAGAAGATCCAGCACTTTCTAGAGAAATCATCAACAAAGATCACATAGTACCTGTGCTTTGCTGTCGAAGCTACTGAGAAAGGTCCACACACATCTGTATGAATTCTCTCAAGGATCATTGTGGCGTGAATATCCTTCTCGTGAAAGGTGGCTTTCACAATTTTTCCCAAAGTACACCCCTTGCACTGATCTGACTGCACAAGTGTGCCTTTAGGAAGCCAGTATAAATCTACTGCAGTATCTTCAAGGCTCCGTGGTGAAGGTGGCCCAATCTCCGGTGCCACAGCTCGCCATCATCCCGCCTCACCACTCCTTCTGCCTTGCATGCCATTGCTGAGCAGCCATCTACATGCAACTAATAAAGGTTCTTGACTCAAACCCCTATCTTCTGGGTTTCTCCAGTTGTCTTACTGCGCAGGAAAGCCTTTCCCTCGCTGAAAACAACATCATATCCCTTGTCTTCTAACATCACCATAGAGATAAGATTCTTCTTCAACCTGACATGCATCACTTCCTTCAATACGAAGGGTTACCAGACTCCCTCTCAAAGGAAATGACCGATACTGGTCGCACTGTATCTACCATCATCGCCAATTCCGATGTGCACTCCAAGATCTTTCTCATCCAAATCAGAAAACAAATCTCGATCTCCTGTCATGTGAAAAGACACACCACTGTCCAAGAACCATATCGATCCCATCACACTTGATACCAAGCATGCGATCGGGGAAAAATCCAACTCAAACTGCGAGGCTAAGGCCTCTCCCGCTACAGATCCAGCAGCTTGCTTATTTTTCTTCTTCTCCAGACAATTTGTGGCATAGTGTCCGTGCTGGTGACAGTGAAAGCACTTCACCTTGGACATGTCCTGCTTCTTGCCTTTCGCACCGGAATGAGAATCTTTCTCATTCTTCCCCTTCTTTGCTTTGGCAGCCAAAGTGCAATTTTCTTCATCAGATTCCTTTGATGAAGATCCGTCCCAGGTTTTCCGCCTGATCTCCTCTTGCACAAGATCCGACCAAAGTCTCTCCCATCCTGGCAATTTCTCTCGACCATTGACAGAGTCCCGATAGGAATGCAAACTCTTCGGAAGACTAAGGAGAGCCAAGCTCACCAAATCCTCATCATCAACAGTCACCCCCACACTTCCCATCTCATCCCGGCATTAGGTGAACTTCGTGAGATACTTGGGCATATTGTCGCCTTTCTCACACTTTATGTTTCTGAGTTTATCCTTGAGCGCCAACTTCCTCTGGTCGCTCTTGCTTTGGAATAGATCTGTCAACACTTTCCACATCAAGTATGGAGAAGCCTTTCCATGGAGGTTAGACACAATGTGATCCCTCACACCCTCCAACAAAATCCTTTGACACTTTGTTGTCTTCTTTTGCCAAGCCACGGCTTCAGTAGCATCAGTAGGTTTTGGGACATCCGCATCTATGAACTCCTTCAACCCATTATCATCTAACACCGCCTCCATCCTATCCTTCCATGCAATATAATTCGAGCTCCCCTCAAGGACATACTCCAACGCAATCCGTTGAAAGACATTGCTGCGTTGTCACCAAGAAAACACTGCTGCAAATTTCGAATTCCACCAGCAACCAACTCAACCGCTTCCGATCTAAAATTCGTGAGAACGAAGTATTTCTTGTACAGAGATCGACTGTATGGGCATTCACCGGATATCTCACCTTCAAAAAGAAGGATGAATCCAGAGGCTACCTGGCCCGATTACAAACTCTGCCTAAAGAAATAAAACGTAGTCACTTCCTGAATAATAGATCTGATGATCAATCCTCGCTTTGATATCCTGTAGAAATCTCTTCTACAAATCAACCAGCTCTGATACCATGTAGAAATTTTGAATAATTTAACACATATTCAACAGAGATTATCCTGATCATGTACTATTGCAGAAAACATACACAATACATAAGCTCCTCTACGTTGATCATCAATATAGCAGCATCAATAACAATAAAACATCAAGAGCATTCACACATTAACACAGTATGTATCCCGGGGAAAGCATCTCGCTAAAAACCCCAACTATCTGTATATTAATGATTGAGTCAGGTAACATTACACAGCATAATACTTCTCACAAGTATCTCCACCTCTGTTACACACAAACTAGCTCAGATCTGAATCAATCACTGGCTCAAATCTCCTCCGCTGCTTGCCTGCCTCCACTGCGCAATCCTGCATGAGAATACTGATGAATTAATGATCCAAATTCGTATTTCCCTTGGATATACCACACAATACTCATTGGCAATACTCAATCCATTGATTGTGCAAGATCTGGTGCACAACTATAGTCACAACTGATAGCAATCTGATTCTCTACCACCTGTCCCTGTTGAACTGAACATGCACTGACATGCAACTGAGTTAACTAATGTATTCATTAGTTGTATTATGAGTTAATAACTTCTGAATTAATTAATAACTAATTCACCCAACTCATCTCTAGTCTATTTTCCAGTTAGACTAAATACAACCAGTTTAACAAAGCTAAACTGAACACAACTCCATCAACTGCACCTCCAGTCCACTAAACTCAACTCACTTGAGTTCTAACTGAAGTCCTGCATGCAAATATTAGTCATCCCATAGGTAACCACGTATTTCCTTCTGGGATCTGCATGTACCACATCCGTAGCTCATCCTGAAGTGCTCCAAGAGAATAAGACAAAGTTTATAGTCTAAATATTATTATGAGCTAATAATATTTGACTGTTCTATATTTAGACTGAGCAGTCACTCCGCTGTGATCTAAAAATAGAAGTCCATCTATTTTTCCCAATTTGACCAATCATCCATAAACAACAACCTGCAATCCATAGACATGATCCATATCTCTAAAAATAGACATAGTCTAAAAATAGACTTGCGCCAAAAATAGCCTGCGGGCCCACTTAGTGAAGGCGACTCTTTTTCACTGGCTTGAACTCCCAATTACATGCACAAGCTTGCATCCATGCAACTACAGGCCACCAGTTGCATTAATAATCCTGCAAGGGAGAGACTGCAGTCTTTTTTTCCCAGTTTTGTGTCTACGACCACGAAATCCAAGCCACCTTTTAAGGGCTAGTCTCCAGACCATTGCCCATAACTTGATGAAACTTTCCAAAAAAATAAATGACGTGAAGACAATGCCTCTAACATAAAACTTGATCAAGGACTTGACCTAAGCAAGCCTAACCATGATAGTCATTTCGTCAAACACATGGAAAACATGTAATTTACAGGCCATGAATACATAATTAAACATAGGGGTCTGATACTTACGTGAGAATCATCAAGAAGGTCAAATACCTTCTCATAATAGTTACAATAACATTTGTTAGTCCATGCATTCATCAACATTCATCTATTCATCAAACACGTCAAGAACCTGTTGTGGCCACAACCACCACCCTATTAAAAAAAACTCTGGTGGCAAATTTGAATGGGTCCCCTAGACGTTTGGTCTTTCTTTTCTAGCTGGAGTTGTCACATGGAATTATGTTTCAATTCTTAATGGTCAAGACCCCCTTGAATAAATATCTACAGAATGATCTATTTATAACCCATTCCAACCCTTTATTCATATCCTTTCATCAGGACTTACTCAACCCACAAAACCTTCTATCACGTCTTTATTTCTATTATAATGCTTTTATAATAGAAATAGTCTACAAGAATGCATAGCTTACCTTTTTTGCGCTTCCTCGGTCTTTACACATTTCTCGAAGCTTGCATTTATCGGTATCACAATGCCGCAATCTCCACGGTCACACTACGCGTTCCTCTTTTGCATCCGATGTGCAATGACCTCCCTGATTTCAAATGCAATTAACAACGTCCATATCCTATCGGGTCCACCATTACATCGTTCCATCGCATATCGCATTTTACATTGGTTAAGGGCTAAGGTCTACCTCCCATGAATAAATGTGATCCGATTAGGCCTACGATTGCATCGCACATCACAATCACGCTTCATTAAAACCCAAGGTCCATTCATTTGCCATTGAACATTGCGATGCGATGTTCATTTAAGCTTCTCCACCATTGATCAGAGAATATGATCCAATGGTCAGCAATAATGTCGCTTATTGCAAATCGCAATCGACAATTTCAACCAATGCATCAGCCCAAGCTTTGACATTTCGCGATATGGTGGACCCGCCGGGATTATTAAACATAACGCATATATTTTGTCAGGTCCGACCCATCACAAATCACAATCAGTGGAACCAGGGGTGATGTTGCATGTGATTGCCCGCTTCAGTGTGTGATTGCGACTTGATCGCATTGCAACCTTGGCTGAACTAGGGGCCGATTCTTTCACCATAGTCCATCTCTTTATAAAAGTTTTAATGAGGGCAAGATTTGTTTTTTGGGAATTTCTAGCATATTTTTCATAATCATAGCTAATGTTAATTATTTCTGCAGACGAGAATCAAGGGAAGGCAAGCGAGGTCGAAGAGTGGATGCGTAAGCATTAGGAATGGTTGCGGGTAAAAGACGCATGAGTAGATCCGAAGAGTTTATATAGGCCGGTGTATTCTATTGAAGATCCAGCCTTGGGCACTCACGGTCAGGTTTCCATGTGTTGCCTATGTTTTCCAAAAATTATGTTGTCCTGGGTTTTTTCATGAAGATATGACACGTAGTCATCTCCTTTCCATCGGCATCCATTCATTTCCCCAGGAAATAAAACGCTCTAGCAAATGTGGCCTCGACGTGTCCGCGGTTTCACTGACCGTTCTACATCTGTATATTTTAATTTGTATATCAAAAAGGGCAAGAAGGTCGAAAGTCAGGAGAAGATAGAAGGTCAGTTTCTTTCTGCATAAATATTACCTCCGTAGATCAAAAGGAGGACTTTTTTTTGGCAGAAGAGGGGTCAATTTATTATGCTAATAAAGAAGACTGTTTCGGTCAAGAAGAAGCCTTTTTTCAGATCCATTTTCCTTTTTCTTTCATGTTTGGAATCAGGGTGCTATGACTGGCATGAGGATATATATGTTTTTTTTTGTGCATAGTGATAACAGACAGCTTATGACTAGTCTTGGTTATTTGAATATAATTTGTTATCATGGTTAACTCATGAGCGGTCTCCGATTTGAAGCTATATTAAACATCAGTTGCAAGTTTTATTTGTAGAAACAGGGATGTGTATTCTTGTATGAACAATTAGATTGTAATTAAGCTTAAATACAACCTTGTTCATCGGTGAAATCAGTAATTGATTCATTTGGACTTGGAATCTATATATGATGTTAATCTCTTTCAATTATGCTCCTGCAGGATAGGTTAGAATAGTTAAGATTAACATAAGTAGGTAGAATCATTATAGGTAGAGCTTAGTGCATATAGGTTAGCTGTTCCTTTTGTTGATTTATTGAAGTTTTCTTCCAAGAAGCAATCTTTCAACACCTATAACAGTTTACGGGATCCTTTAAAACCCGTTGGAACTAGCCACTCCAAACGAAAGCGGATCTAATTGGGGTTTGCGATCGGGTTGGTTCCCTTTATTGGCACAACGAACATTCGACGTGACAACAAATTGGTGCTAGAAGGTGGGCCTGAACCACCATCCACAACTTTCAGGATTTCATCTATAAACGTCACGCATGGATTCGAAAAGATTGATGTATGGATCGTAAAGGTTGAAAAGATCCTTCCGCCCATTTGGAAGACCCTCATTTCAAAGAAGCAGAGGTCCCTCTAAGTCCTGTGTTTGGGTCACCCAAGGAAGAGAGACTATGGGAGTATCCTATCACTCAAGAACAACTAGTCAGAGTACTTACTTGTGCTTACGCTCATTCCCTATCTCAGCTCCCCTTCTTTCATTCTTTAGCTATGACAACTAAAAGAAAGCCAAGGATCTGTCTCATAAACGACGAGACACCTGTAGCCCCTTCTCTTGAAGATATTATGCTAGAGTCCTTGCAAAGTATCAACACTCCTTGGGAAGAAATTCCTGAGGATCCCCTCTCTAAAGGTAATTGTTGGCTTGATTTGGAAAATCCTAACAAAGAACACACGGGCAAAACCTTCAACCAGAACCTCCCCAACCATAATATGGCTAACATTCCTCCTCCAAGTGGGAATCAACCCCCACCCCCTCTAGGAGGACTCCCTCCCTGGCTACCACAGGATGCTGTAGCAGTACTTGGGCAGCAGCATGCCTTACCCAAGAACGTAGAAAGAGTATTACCCAAATTCGACCCTGAGCAAGGAGACACAACTAATAACTTTATCCACTCTTTCTTCTTAGTTGTGCGCATGTTGGGGGTGGCCGATGAGGATGTGGTATGTCGCTTATTCCCTTTTACTCTAATTGGTGCAACATCCACATGGTACTTTAGCCTGAGAATAGGATCAATCACTTCATGGGATGCTTTTTAGCGGGCCTTCATAGACAAGTTTGGCGATGATAAGACCCCTGTGGCCTTGGTTTTAGAACTATCACGTTTAAAAATGGAAACCAAAGAAAAGGTCAAGGATTTTAACATCCGGTTCAACACTTTATTCAACAGAATCTCGGCTAATGCTAGACCTACTAATGAGGTGCTCATGGAATTCTACATCACTGCTCTCCCTATCCCTACTGCGATGTGGGTCAAAAGGAGTAATGCACAAACCTTATAGGGTGCCATTGATGAAGCAGTAAAAGTTGAGAATGAAATGATCAATCTCGCAGCATGTCATCATATGACCGAAGAAAATAAAGCCTCTCAATCATCAAAGAAGAATAATGGGAGTGATAACAAAGCGGTTGAAATCAAAGAAAAGGACACCACATATGTGGAAGGTTTGCATCGAATCATTAAGAAATTGACGAACGCAGTCATCGATATGAAAAGAAATTCTGGAGAGAGTACAAATGGGAATGGAGGAAATAATAACAACATAAAATCCTTCAAACCTTTCTATCGTAAGAAGACAGAAGGTGGTCATGGTCAACCTCCGTTGTCTGCTCCACCTAATGAAGGGATTTTAAATAGGGAAGACCTGGCTCTTATCGGATCGCTTCTTATCAAAGAAGAACCTATAGCAGATTTGTGGCAAGAACAAGAAGATGTGGAAGCCTACGAAGTAGAAGAGCCTAGGGACGAGGCATCTCAAGTCAATGTACTGTGGGATTTCTATGCAAATAGGAATGATGACAAAGAAGATAGTATAGAAGAAATTCACACTAATGAAATCCACACATGAAGTAGAGGGTCACTTGCGGATGTGATGAAGCCTATAGACCAGACAAAGAGAGATGTCTGCCCTTCAAAGACATCCCTCCCAAGGCTCCTGTTGAGAAGAATAAACCTAGTGGTAATTCCAAGAGTACTCCAGTCGTGAGCTATCTAGAGAAGGATAATACATCACCAAATGCAATGAAGGCAACTCAAAATGGTAAATTCCCAACTAAGAGCGGCAAGACTGGTATGCTTACTCTGCCCTACCCTGTTTATATCATTGATTACAACATTCTGGATGATCTTAAGAAAACTTGGGCTAATATCACGTACTTCGATTTGTTAAAGTTAATGCAACAAAGAGATTTGCTTTTGAAAGCTATGAATGAACAGAATTACAAATCTCCTACCAATCCGAATAGTCAAACCAAAACTTCTGCGTCCAGATCCGTTAGGTTCTCCAGTACATCCTAAACACCATCATCCATGGAATCCACTCTGTCGAAAATGAATCAAATGCCCCAAGATGTTAGTGCAGCCATGATAGGAAGGAAATCAAAATACATGAATCCACCTTTCCTTATCACATTTGAAATCTTCAACATGAACGTACACAATTGCCTGGTAGATTCTGGTGCCTCGTCCACTGTTATGCCTTACTCTATTGCTAAAACACTTCATGCAATGCCCAAGAAAACTGGAACTCGGATTATGCAATTGGACAAAATGAATGTAAAAGTGATTGGAGAATTGAAATATGTACTAATTCGGATGACTACCAAACCACAGTACATGCAAGTCATTGACATAGTGGTAGTCGACATACCCGAGGCATATGGGATGCTTCTTGGTAGGGACTGGTCAACAAATCTGAATGGATATTTCTCAACTGATTGGTCCCATTTATTGTTCCCTCAGAAAGGAAAAGGTGATATGCTGAGAGTTGATCGAGAAAGATACATGAAGTATGTAGTGACAGAACTAAATGACCCCATTGAACCTGTAATGTTTACCAACTCTATGCTTGGGAATTATAGTTTCGACATTTGTGCCATGGAAACCTATTTTGGAGAATTCCATGCAGAGACAATTGAAGAAACTGCAATGAACACACAGTTGGAAGCTCTCCCCTGTAGTCCAACCGATGAACTATATTATAGTAGATGATAGGACTAATTTCGTAGAAAGTAGTTCAATTGATGTAACATTATATGCTATATTTTGGACACTCTACTTTGATGGCTCTAACTACATAGAGGGCGTAGGTGTTGGGAGCATTCTCATTGACCCACAAGGGAAACAACATTTGATGGCCAGCCGGTTGGAGTTCGTGTGCACCAACAACACGGCAGAGTATGAAGGCTTGTTGTAGGGCCTGAAGAAAGCCATTAACACGAAGGTGAAAAACCTTAAAGTTTTTGGTGACTCATAGATCGTTGTTGACCAGGTAAGGAAAAGGATACATTGCAATTCGCCACACCTAGTAAGATACCAACATGAGGTATGGAGCTTAATTGACAGTTTTAATTCTTTTAATATCACATACATACCGCGAGGGCAAAACCAAGATGTCGATTTGATGGCTGGTATGGATTCAAAACTTTTGCTTGACCTTAGATTAACCAAGAATAAATATTATGTTGAATTGATTTTCAGACCATCCGTACTTGATAACATCTCAAATTGGCAGGTGTTTGAAGGTGATGAGAAAATCCTTGAGTTCCTGCATTGAGAAAAGACATTAAAAAATGCATTCATTGATGATAAAGAGCATGACAAGCTTATGAATAGGAGCGAGGATGAGGAAAAGGATCAGCCCAATATAATTCCCAAGTCAGTTGTCAAGATGGAACACTTTTATGACCTGCATGATAAATTTAAGAAGCCGACTAACTGCAAAACACATAGCTCGTCCATGAAGTATGAGTCGGTCAACCTTGGAACCAAACAAGACCCAAAAAATGTTAATTTGGGCTTGGGATGCTTTCCGCAAGAAAAGGCTGCATTTGTTAATATGTTTAAAGAGTACAAGGACGTCTTTGCATGGACATATCGCGACTTAAAAACATTTGATACCGGTGTTATGCAGCATGTAATTCCTTTGGAAAAGGATGTCAAGCCCTACCAACAAAAGCTTCATAAGATGCATCCAAGCCTGGAACCATTGGTGAAGAAATAATTAAACAAAATGTTGGATGCTAAAATCATTTTTCCAATCAGGCGCACCTGCTAGGTAGCCAATCTCGTGCTAGTAAGAAAGAAAAATGGAGACATCAGGTTATGTATCGATTTCAGAAACTTAAACAAAGCATCGTAGAAAAATAATTATCCTGTCCCTTCTATGGAACACATTCTTCAATGCGTTTCTGGGTCTGAAATGTTGTCCCTATTGGATGGGTTTTTGAGATATAATCAAGTGTTGGTGTCGAATGGAGATCAACTTAAGACAACCTTCAACACTAAATGGGGCACCTACGCATATCGTAAAATGCCGTTTGGACTTATTAATGCGGGTGCCACATTTCAGAGAGCTATGGACATAGCTTTCCAATGATTGATTAACATATAAGTAGTGGTTTACATGGATGTCATTACTGTGTATTCGTATCACAAAAGGGATCATATTTATCACCTGAAACAGATCTTCGAAAGATGCTGAAGGTACAAAATACCGTTGAATCCCAAGAAGAGCATTTTCGTAGTTACAAAAGGTAAACTACTGGGTCATATCCTCTCTAAAGAAGGGATTATTATTGATCCAGACAAAGTAGAGACCATCATGAGAATACAACTCCATGGGAATAAAATGGCAATGCAATCTTTTTTCAGGAAAAATAATTTTGTTAGGAAATTTGTTTCAGGTTTCGTAGAAATAATGTGTCCCATTCAACTAATGATGAAGAAAGACGTTGTGTATAGGTGGAGCGATGAAGCTAAGAAATCGTTTCAGCGAATTAAGGAGGCCATCATAGAAGCTCCTGCATTGGTCAGCCCCAATTTTGATAAGGAATTCCTTTTGTACACTTTTTCTTTTGATGTTTCATATGCTGCAATCCTCACCTAGAAAAATGATGACGACAAGGAAGTCCCTATTTCTTATATGAGCTCTAATCTTCAAGGAGCATAACTGAACTACCCAGGCGTGGAGAACCAGAAGTGCAGAACACGTGAGACGTTCAAGTATAATTCAAGGAGGAGCCCAGATGGATTAACGAAATGTTGATGTGTGAGCGTGAAACATTGGAAGTCCCTTTGGACCCTGAGTCGTGGTATTACGACATACACTTTTATCTAACACGGGGATCATGTCTTGAGCACATGGATGCATCACGAAGGAGAGCGCTCAGATTAAAATCTAATCAGTATCACTTGGCCAATGACACATTATACAGAAAAAATTATGATGGAATTTGGTTGAGATGTTTGGAAAAAGATGACGTTGATCATGTCTTGAAAGAAATGCACGACGATCCAGCAGGTGGTCACTATGGCGGAGAGACCACTGCTCACAAAATATTAAGAGCTGGGTATTATTGGCCTACAGTGTTCAGAGATGCACATGCCTACGCTCAGAAATGCAAGGTGTGTCAAACTGCCGCAGGGTGAGAAAGAAAGCCAGTCGTTCCCCTTAGGCCTGTTGTGATTTATTGTCCATTCCAGCAATGGGGCCTAGATGTCATAGGTGAGATCACTCTGAACTCTTCACCACAACATAGGTATATACTCACGACAACCGACTAATTCACCAGATGGACCGAAGCCATCCCAATTCGGAAGGTTAATGAAGACGAGGTAATATCTTTTACTGAGAAATTTATTATCAACACGGTTGGCATCCTTGATGCTCTCATATTTGATAATGCTTCTTATTTTTCATCACTAAAATTGACTGAATTTGCTATTGATAAATCAATTCGCATAAAGTATGCATCAAACTATCACCTCCAGGGAAATGGAGTTGCAGAGTCCTCAAATAAAAACCTCATCCGCATAATCCACAAATCTGTCACTGACAACTAGAGGGATTGGCACAATGCTCTAAAAAATGCCCTTTGGGCCGATAGGGTCACCCCAAAAGTAGCGTTATGAAACTCCCCATACTTCCTTGTCTATGGACAGGAAGCCATCTTTCCTCCCAACGTTACCCTTCGCTCTTTACAACTCTCCCAAGCTTCGAGAGGGACCCCCTCAGCCTTACTTCAAAAAAGGATCAACCAACTGGTGAGGTTCGAGGAATTGAGAGATAATGCCAGAAACAAGTTCAGGAATCACCAAATGATTGTGAAGAGATGGTTTGATCGCCATCTAGTAGGAGATAAAGATTACCAAGTCAGAGAGCTTGTCCTGAAATGGGACAAGTTGAGTGAGCCTAAAGGTAAGCACACAAAATTCCAATACTTATGGTTGGGCCTGTTCCAAGTTGAGGAATAAATTGGTCAGGGAACCTACCAATTGAAAACTTTACAGGGAGAAACCGAAAAACTCCCTGTTAATGGCCAACATCTTAAGAGATACTTCTAGTAGCCACCACATGGTGGTTACCTCTTGAGTAGGTTAGGATCCACTTTGTTGTACTGATAGCTTAGTTATACTTTCATTTTTTGTTTTTTGCTTTTTTGTTTTTTGTTTTTTGTTTTTTTGTTTTGTTTTTTTTTTCCATAAAGTTTATCTTCCTTCTGTTTTGAATTTCAGTCCTTTTCAACCAATTAATTTCAGCCTTTGAGTCTCGTTTTCATCTTTTATAACTCTCTTCTGATCGCCCTCATTCGCTACCTTCAACTTTTGCTTCCCTCATTACCCTGCTAATGAGTCTAAAGATCCTAAATTCATTATTACCTTGCAAGTTTAACGAACCTTCGATGAGCCCATGAGAATTGGAAAATCAATGGTAAAATTCAAATCGAAGCCACTCATTGGCATCTGTTGGGAACTAGGTAGGCTTTGTTGATAATCTGGATACCTGAAGCATGTAGGGACATCTTTATAAAACAAAAAAATGTGTAATCATGGTTGGACTGGCATGGTAGAACGCTACATTTTTTTTTAAATCCCACCTAGACCTAGCCTATACTTGCCTATGAGATTTGCAGTCATTCTCCATTGGTTTCATCCACCACACTAAAATTTTCAGTATCTGTCATCTACAAGTAAACCTCCTTTCATGGGCTAAGCTTGTTGTCATATATCCCGTGGAAAATTTAATTGTGCTCTAGTCCTTGTGCCCAAAACTGGAAGGACTTATTTAAAAGAAAATGAAATGTTGAGTCATTGTGCCAATCTGGAAGGACAAGTTGTTTAGGAAGCTGGTTGGAGTAGGGACTATTGCTAGACTCAGAGTACCGGTTGATGCAGCAAGCCCAACCTTGCATAAGCAGTTTAAAAATTCTTACATAAAGTGCGGATAAACATATCTACATATATTCGTCAAGCTTGATGTGCTTTAAAGAGATGAGGTACACACCTAAACAGGTGTTGACAAATCCGTGATGGCCCCGAAAAGATTTTGAAAGTAGAAAACATGTAAAGGAGGGTCAATAAATCCCATAATACGACCATTGGAGAATGCCTAACAAAACCCTATCAGTAAGTAGAAGCTATTTGTCTTTATCCCGCCTAAAGCGATTAATGCTGAAGTGGAACCCATGCCTGTCCGTCTATACAATTTTCATTTCGAGTTTATCTTAACACCCTGATGTTCTACGGATCAAAGTTTATTTGGTAACATAGATAATTGGTTCGCACAGCGGTTCGCCATTTTGTTGTGGCCACAACCACCACCCTATTAAAACCTGCTCTAGTGGCAAATTTGAATGGGTCTCCTAGACGTTTGGTCTTTCGTTTCTAACTCGAGTTGTCACATGGAATTATGTTTTCAATTTTTAATGGTCAAGACCCCCTTGAATAAATCTCTGCAGAATGATTTATTTATAACCCAGTCCAACCCTTCATTCAAATCCTTTCATCGGGACTTACTCAACCCACAAAACCTTCTATCACATCTTTATTTCTATTATAACGCTTTTATAATAGAAATACTCTACAAGCATGCATAACTTACCTTTTTCACGCTTCCCTGGTCTTTACACATTTCTCAAAGCTTGCCTTTATCGCTATCGCAATCCCACAATCTTCGCGGTCACACTACGCATTCCTCTTTTGCATCCAATGTGCTATGACCTCCGTGAATTCAAATGCAATTAACCATGTCCATATCCTATCGGGTCCGTCGTTACATCGTTCCATCACATATTGCATTTTAACTTGGTTAAGGGCTAAGGTCTACCTCCCATGAATAATTGCGGTGTGATCAGGCCTCCGATCCCATTGCACATCGCAATCGCGCTTCATTAAAACCCAAGGTCCATTCACTCGCCATTGAAACATTGCGATGCGATGTTCATTTAAGATTCTCCACCATTGATCAGAGAATATGATCCAACGGTTAGCCATAATGTCACTTATCGCAAATCGCAATCAGCACTTTCAACCAGTGCATCGGCCCAAGCTTCAACATTCCACGATATGGAAGACCCGCCGAGATTATTAAACATGACGCATATATTTTGTCGGGTCCAGCCCATCGCAAATCACAATCGATGGAACCAGGGGTGTTGTTGCATGTGATTGCCCGCTATGGTGTGTGATTGCGACTTGATCGCATATACACCTTAGCTAACCTATAACTAAACACATACATGTATAATTTCTCAAGGGGCTCTGATTCCTTGACGAATCCTACCATAATTGAAAACTAGCCAATATGTCTGTTAGATAAATGTTCAGGAATATAGCACATATCCACATAATGTCAAACGAAATCAAGGTTAAGAAGACTTCTTGTATTCAGGCAAAGCACTCATTTGTTTGGAATTGCAATTTCCCAAACATAGCCAAATAATTATCATCCAATTCCTTTCATTTACCCTTTTACCTTGCTGCAAATGAGTCTTATTGGGTGTTATCACATCAACCAACTATTAGTTATATAAACAAATCAATTGTTACCTTGTCATGCTAATATCAAGCATGTTGCCCTGCAATTCTTCACACATGTCAACCACATGTTCCAAAGATCAAGACATCATGTCTATTAATTTGAAATCAGCCTTTACCAATACTAACAACCATGTCATAATCAACAACCAAATCACATTCATTAGTCATAATACTACAACTAACACCTACTTGCACTCAAGTACATATCAATTATCTCGGCACACAATGTGTTAGTACAACCATCTTAAAACAAGACCATTCCTTCATGCAATCTTATAGACACATACTCATATCACGCCACTAATCAAACATTCAAACAACCTATAATCATAGCATGTTTGATAAACCAAAGAAGTGACATAATCAAACTCATACGACAATGTATTTCAAGGGAGGCTATCATGTATGCACAATTCAGTCCAGATTAGTGCATGTAGGTAGAATCATTATAGGTAGAGCTTAGTGCATATAGGTTAGATGTTCCTTTTGTTGATTTATTGAAGTTTTCTTCCAAGAAGCAATCTTTCAACACCTATAACAGTTTACGGGATCCTTTAAAACTCGTTGGAACTAGCCACTCCAAACGAAAGCGGATCTAATTGGGGTTTGCGATCGGGTTGGTTCCCTTTATTGGCACAACGAACATTCGACGTGACAAAAAATTGGTGCTAGAAGGTGGGCCTGAACCACCATCCACAACTTTCAGGATTTCATCTATAAACGTCACGCATGGATTCGAAAAGATTGATGTATGGATCGTAAAGGTTGAAAAGATCCTTCCGCCCATTTGGAAGACCCTCATTTCAAAGAAGCAGAGGTACCTCTAAGTCCTGTGTTTGGGTCACCCAAGGAAGAGAGACTATGGGAGTATCCTATCACTCAAGAACAACTAGTCAGAGTACTTACTTGTACTTACACTCATTCCCTATCTCAGCTCCCCTTCTTTCATTCTTTAGCTATGACAACTAAAAGAAAGCCAAGGATCTGTCTCATAAATGACAAGACACCTGTAGCCCCTTCTCTTGAAGATATTATGCTAGAGTCCTTGCAAAGTATCAACACTCCTTGGGAAGAAATTCCTGAGGATCCCCTCTCTAAAGGTAATTGTTGGCTTGATTTGGAAAATCCTAACAAAGAACACCCGGGCAAAACCTTCAACCAGAACCTCCCCAACCATAATATGGCTAACATTCCTCCTCCAGGTGGGAATCAACCCCCACCCCCTCTAGGAGGACTCCCTCCTTGGCTTGCACAGGATGTTTTAGCAGTACTTGGGAAGCAGCATGCCTTACCCAAGAACGTAGAAAGAGTATTACCCAAATTCGACCCTGAGCAAGGAGACACAACTAATAACTTTATCCACTCTTTCTTCTTAGTTGTGCGCATGTTGGGGGTGGCCGATGAGGATGTGGTATGTCGCTTATTCCCTTTTACTCTGATTGGTGCAACATCCACATGGTACTTTAGCCTGAGAATAGGATCAATCACTTCATGGGATGCTTTTTAGCGGGCCTTCTTAGACAAGTTTGGCGATGATAAGACCCCTGTGGCCTTGGTTTTAGAACTATCACGTTTAAAAATGGAAACCAAAGAAAAGGTCAAGGATTTTAACATCCGGTTCAACACTTTATTCAACAGAATCTCGGCTAACGCTAGACCTACTGATGAGGTGCTCATGGAATTCTACATCACTGCTCTCCCTATCCCTACTGCGATGTGGGTAAAAAGGAGTAATGCACAAACCTTACAGGGTGCCATTGATGAAGCAGTAAAAGTTGAGAATGAAATGATCAATCTCACAGCATGTCATCATATGACCGAAGAAAATAAAGCCTCTCAATCATCAAAGAAGAATAATGGGAGTGATAACAAAGCGGTTGAAATCAAAGAAAAGGAAACCACATATGTGGAAGGTTTGCATCAAATCATTAAGAAATTGACGAACGCAGTCATCGATATGAAAAGAAATTCTGGAGAGAGTACAAATGGGAATGGAGGAAATAATAACAACAGAAAATCCTTCAAACCTTTCTATCGCAAGAAGACAGAAGGTGGTCATGGTCAACCTCCGTTTTCTGCTCCACCTAATGAAGGGATTTTAAATAGGGAAGACCTGGCTCTTATCGGATCGCTTCTTATCAAAGAAGAACCTATAGCAGATTTGGAGCAAGAACAAGAAGATGTGGAAGCTTACGAAGAAGAAGAGCCTAGGGACGAGGCATCTCAAGTCAATGTACTGTGGGATTTCTATGCAAATGGGAATGATGACAAAGAAGATAGTATAGAAGAAATTCACACTAATGAAATCCACACATGAAGTAGAGGGTCACTTGCGGATGTGATGAAGCCTATAGACCAGACAAAGAGAGATGTCTGCCCTTCAAAGACATCCCTCCCAAGGCTCCTGTTGAGAAGAATAAACCTAGTGGTAATTCCAAGAGTACTCCAGTCGTGAGCTATCTAGAGAAGGATAATACATCACCAAACTCAATGAAGGAAACTCAAAATGGTAAATTCCCAACTAAGAGCGGCAAGACTGGTATGCTTACTTTGCCCTACCCTATTTATATCATTGATTACAACATTGTGGATGATCTTAAGAAAACTTGGGCTAACATCACGTACTTCGATTTGTTAAAGTTAATGCAACAAAGAGATTTGCTTTTGGAAGCTATGAATGAACAGAATTACAAATCTCCCACCAATCCGAATAGTCAAACCAAAACTTCTGCGTCCAGATCCGTTAGGTTCTCCATTACATCCTAAACACCATCATCCATGGAATCCACTCTGTCGAAAATGAATCAAACGCCCCAAGATGTCAGTGCAGCCATGATAGGAAGGAAATCAAAATCCATGAATCCACCTTTCCTTATCACATTTGAAATCTTCAACATGAACGTACACAATTGCCTGGTAGATTCTGGTGCCTCGTCCACTGTTATGCCTTACGCTATTTCTAAAACACTTCATGCAATGCCCAAGAAAACTGGAACTCAGATTATGCAATTGGACAAAACGAATGTAAAAGTGATTGGAGAATTGAAATATGTACTAATTCAGATGACTACCAAACCACAGTACATGCAAGTCACTGACATAGTGGTAGTCGACATACCCGAGGCATATGGGATGCTTCTTGGTAGGGACTGGTCAGCAAATCTGAATGGATATTTCTCAACTGATTGGTCCCATTTATTGTTTCCTCAGAAAGGAAAAAGTGATATGCTGAGAGTTGATCGAGAAAGATACATGAAGTATGTAGTGACAGAACTAAACGACCCCATAGAACCTGTAATGTTTACCAACTCTATGCTTGGGAATTATAGTTTCGACATTTGTGCTATGGAAACCTATTTTGGAGAATGCCATGCAGAGACAATTGAAGAAACTGCAATGAACACACAGTTGGAAGCTCTCCCCTGTAGTCCAACCGATGAACTATCATATATTATAGTAGATGATAGGACTAATTTCGTAGAAAGTAGTTCAATCGATGTAACATTATATGCTATATTTTGGACACTCTACTTTGATGGCTCTAACTGCATAGAGGGCGTAGGTGTTGGGAGCATTCTCATTGACCCACAAGGGAAACAACATTTGATGGCCAGCTAGTTGGAGTTTTTGTGCACCAACAACACGGTAGAGTATGAAGGCTTGCTGTAGGGCCTGAAGAAAGTCATTAACACGAAGGTGAAAAACCTTAAAGTTTTTGGTGACTCATAGATCGTTGTTGACCAGGTAAGGAAAAGGATACATTGCAATTCGCCACACCTAGTAAGATACCAACATGAGGTATGGAGCTTAATTGACAGTTTTAATTCTTTTAATATCACATACATACCGCGAGGGCAAAACCAAGATGCCGATTTGATGGCTAGTATGGATTCAAAACTTTTGCCTGACCTTAGATTAACCAAGAATAAATATTATGTTGAATTGATTTTCAGACCATCCGTACTTGATAACATATCAAATTGGCAGGTGTTCGAAGGTGATGAGAAAATCCTTGAGTTCCTGCATTGCGAAAAGACATTAAAAATGCATTCATTGATGATAAATAGCATGACAAGCTTATGAATAGGAGCGAGGATGAGGAAAAGGATCAGCCCAATATAATTCCCAAGTCAGTTGTCAAGATGGAACACTTTTATGACCTGCATGATAAATTTAAGAAGCCGACTAACTGCAAAACACATAGCTCGTCCATGAAGTATGAGTCGGTCAACCTTGGAACCAAACAAGACCCAAAAAATGTTAATTTGGGCTTGGGATGCTTTCCGCAAGAAAAGGCTGCATTTGTTAATATGTTTAAAGAGTACAAGGACGTCTTTTCACGGACATATGGCGACTTAAAAACATTTGATACCGGTGTTATGCAGCATGTAATTCCTTTGGAAAAGGATGTCAAGCCCTACCAACAAAAGCTTCATAAGATGCATCCATGTCTGGAACCATTGGTGAAGAAATAATTAAACAAAATGTTGGATGCTAAAATCATTTTTCCAATCAGGCACACCTGCTAGGTAGCCAATCTCGTGCCAGTAAGAAAGAAAAATGGAGACATCAGGTTATGTATCGATTTCAGAAACTTAAACAAAGCGTCGTAGAAAAATAATTATCCTGTCCCTTCTATGGAACACATTCTTCAATGCGTTTCTGGGTCTGAAATGTTGTCCCTATTGGATGGGTTTTTTAGATATAATCAAGTGTTGGTGTCGAATGGAGATCAACTTAAGACAACCTTCAACACTAAATGGGGCACTTACGCATATCGTAAAATGCCGTTTGGACTTATTAATGCGGGTGCCACATTTCAGAGAGCTATGGACATAGCTTTCCAATGATTGATTAACATATAAGTAGTGGTTTACATGGATGTCATTACTGTGTATTCGTATCGCAAAAGGGATCATATTTATCACCTGAAACAGATCTTCGAAAGATGTTGAAGGTACAAAATACCGTTGAATCCCAAGAAGAGCATTTTCGTAGTTACAAAAGGTAAACTACTGGGTCATATCCTCTCTAAAGAAGGGATTATTATTGATCCAGGCAGAGTAGAGACCATCATGAGAATACAACTCCATGGGAATAAAATGGCAATGCAATCTTTTTTCAGGAAAAATAATTTCGTTAGGAAATTTGTTTCAGGTTTCGTAGAAATAATGCGTCCCATTCAGCTAATGATGAAGAAAGACGTTGTGTATAGGTGGAGCGATGAAGCTAAGAAATCGTTTCAGCGAATTAAGGAGGCCATCGTAGAAGCTCCTGCATTGGTCAGCCCCAATTTTGATAAGGAATTCCTTTTGTACACTTTTTCTTTTGATGTTTCATATGCCGCAATCCTCACCTAGAAAAATGATGACGACAACGAAGTCCCTATTTCTTATATGAGCTCTAATCTTCAAGGAGCATAACTGAACTACCCAGACGTGGAGAAACAAGGTTTTGTAGGTTTTAAAGCCATGAAACATTTCCACCCTTATTTATTAAAGGCCAGGACTAAATTAATCATTCCCCACCCTGCTGTAAGAACCCTCTTCGTGAAAAAGGAAATGGGGGAACGAAGAGAGAATTGGATAATCGCTCTTCAAGAATACGACCTCGATATTAAGCTGGAAAATATAGTTCAAGGGCAGGGATTGTGTAAGCTTGTGGCAGAAGCTTTGGCAGATAAAGAAGGGGCGTCAGGAGAACCAGAAGCGCAGAACACGTGAGACGTTCAAGTATAATTCAAGGAGGAGCCCAGATGGATTAACGAAATGTTGATGTGTGAGCGTGAAACATTGGAAGTCCCTTTGGACCCTGATTCGTGGTATTACGACATACACTTTTATCTAACACGGGGATCATGTCCTGAGCACATGGATGCATCACGAAGGAGAGCGCTCAGATTAAAATCTAATCAGTATCACTTGGCCAATGACACATTATACAGAAAAAATTATGATGGAATTTGGTTGAGATGTTTGGAAAAAGATGACGTTGATCATGTCTTGAAAGAAATGCACGACGATCCAGCAGGTGGTCACTATGGCGGAGAGACCACTGCTCAAAAAATATTAAGAGCTGGGTATTATTGGCCTGCAGTGTTCAGAGATGCACATGCCTACGCTCGGAAATGCAAGGTGTGTCAAACTGCCGCAGGGTGAGAAAGAAAGCCAGTCGTTCCCCTTAGGCCTGTTATGATTTATTGTCCGTTCCAGCAATGGGGCCTAGATGTCATAGGTGAGATCACTCCGAACTCTTCACCACAACATAGGTATATACTCATGACAACCGACTAATTCACCAGATGGACCGAAGCCATCCCAATTCGGAAGGTTAATGAAGACGAGGTAATATCTTTTATTGAGAAATTTTTATCAACACGGTTGGCATCCTTGATGCTCTCATATTTGATAATGCTTCTTATTTTTCATCACTAAAATTGACTGAATTTTCTATTGATAAATCAATTCACATAAGGTATGCATCAAACTATCACCTCCAGGGAAATGGAGTTGCAGAGTCCTCAAATAAAAACCTCATCCGCATAATCCACAAATCTGTCACTGACAACCAGAGGGATTGGCACAATGCTCTAACAAATGCCCTTTGGGCCGATAGGGTCACCCCAAAAGTAGCATTAGGAAACTCCCCATACTTCCTTGTCTATGGATAGGAAGCCATCTTTCCTCCCAACGTTACCCTTCGCTCTTTACAACTCTCCCAAGCTTTGAGAGGGACCCCTTCAGCCTTACTTCAAAAAAGGATCAGCCAACTGGTGAGGTTCGAGGAATTGAGAGATAATGCCAGAAACAAGTTTAGGAATCACCAAATGATTGTGAAGAGATGGTTTGATCGCCATCTAGTAGGAGATAAAGATTACCAAGTCAGAGAGCTTGTCCTGAAATGGGACAAGTTGAGTGATCCCAAAGGTAAGCACACAAAATTCCAATACTTATGGCTGGGCCTGTTCCAAGTTGAGGAAAAAATTGGTCAGGGAACCTACCAATTGAAAAATTTACAGGGAGAAACCGAAAAACTCCTTGTTAATGGCCAACATCTTAAGAGATACTTCTAGTAGCCACCACATGGTGGTTACCTCTTGAGTAGGTTAGGATCCACTTTGTTTTACTGATAGCTTAGTTATACTTTCGTTTTTTGTTTTTTGTTTTTTTGTTTTTTTGTTTTGTTTTTTTTTTCCATAAAGTTTATCTTCCTTCTGTTTTGAATTTCAGTCCTTTTCAACCAATTAATTTCAGCCTTTGAGTCTCGTTTTCATCTTTTATAACTCTCTTCTGATCGCCCTCATTCGCTACCTTCAACTTTTGCTTCCCTCATTACCCTGCTAATGAGTCTGAAGATCCTAAATTCATTATTACCTTGCAAGTTGAACGAACCTTCGATGAGCCGATGAGAATTGGAAAATCAATGGTAAAATTCAAATCGAAGCCACTCATTGGCATCTGTTGGGAACTAGGTAGGCTTTGTTGATAATCTGGATACCTGAAGCATGTAGGGACATCTTTATAAAATGAAAAAATGTGTAATCATGGTTGGACTGGCATGGTAGAATGCTACATTTTTTTTTAAATCCCACCTAGACCTAGCCTATACTTGCCTATGAGATTTGCAGTCATTCTCCATTGGTTTCATCCACCACACTAAAATTTTCAGTATCTGTCATCTACAAGTAAACCTCCTTTCATGGGATAAGCTTGTTGTCATATATCCCGTGGAAAATTTAATTGTGCTCTAGTCCTTGTGCCCAAAACTGGAAGGACTTATTTAAAAGAAAATGAAATGTTGAGTCATTATGCCAATCTGGAAGGACAAGTTGTTTAGGAAGCTGGTTGGAGTAGGGACTATTGCTGGACTCAGAGTACCGGTTGATGCAGCAAGCCCAACCTTGCTTAAGCAGTTTAAAAATTCTTACATAAAGTGCGGATAAACATATCTACATATATTCGTCAAGCTTGATGTGCGATAAAGAGCTGAGGTACACACCTAAACAGGTGTTGACAAATCCGTGATGGCCCCGAAAAGATTTTGAAAGTAGAAAACATGTAAAGGAGGGTCAATAAATCCCATAATACGACCATTGGAGAATGCCTGACAAAACCCTATCAGTAAGTAGAAGCTATTTGTCTTTATCCCGCCTAAAGCGATTAATGCTGAAGTGGAACCCATGCCTGTCTGTCTATACAATTTTCATTTCGAGTTTATCTTAACACCCTGATGTTCTACGGATCAAAGTTTATTTGGTAACATAGATAATTGGTTTGCACAGCGGTTCGCCATTTTGTTGTGGCCACAACCACCACCCTATTAAAACCTGCTCTAGTGGAAAATTTGAATGGGTCCCCTAGACATTTGGTCTTTCGTTTCTAACTCGAGTTGTCACATGGAATTATGTTTTCAATTTTTAATGGTCAAGACCCCCTTGAATAAATTTCTACGGAATGATTTATTTATAACCCAGTCCAACCCTTCATTCAAATCCTTTCATCGGGACTTACTCAACCCACAAAACCTTCTATCACGTCTTTATTTCTATTATAACACTTTTATAATAGAAATACTCTACAAGCATGCATAACTTACCTTTTTCACGCTTCCTTGGTCTTTACACATTTCTCAAAGCTTGCCTTTATCGCTATCGCAATCCCACAATCTCCGCGGTCACACTACGCATTCCTCTTTTGCATCCAATGTGCTATGACCTCCGTGACTTCAAATGCAATTAACCATGTCCATATCCTATCGGGTCCGTCATTACATCGTTCCATCACATATTGCATTTTACATTGGTTAAGGGCTAAGGTCTACCTCCCATGAATAATTGCGATGTGATCAGGCCTCCGATCCCATTGCACAATGCAATCGTGCTTCATTAAAACCCAAGGTCCATTCACTCACCATTGAAACATTGCGATGCGATGTTCATTTAAGATTCTCCACCATTGATCAGAGAATATGATCCAACTGTCATCGATAATGTTACTTATCGCAAATCGCAATCAGCACTTTCAACCAGTGCATCGGCCCAAGCTTCAACATTCCACGATATGGCAGACCCGCCGAGATTATTAAACATGACGCATATATTTTGTTGGGTCCAGCCCATCGCAAATCACAATCAATGGAACCAGGGGTGTTGTTGCATGTGATTGCCCGCTATGGTGTGCGATTGCGACTTGATCGCATATACACCTTGGCTAAACCAGGGGCCGATTCTTTCACCATAGTCCATCTCTTTATAAAAGTTTTAATGAGGGCAAGATTTGTTTTTTGGGCATTTCTAGCATATTTTTCATAATCATAGCTAATGTTAATTATTCTTAGAGGCGAGAATCAAGGGAAGGCAAGCGAGGTCGAAGAGTGGATGCGAAAGCATCAGGAATGGTTGCGGGTAAAAGAAGCATGAGCGGATCCTAAGAGTTTATATAGCCCGGTGTATTCTATTGAAGATCCAGCCTTAGGCGCTCACGGTCAGGTTTCCATGTGTTTCCTATGTATTCCGAAAGTTATGTTTTCCCGATTTTTATCATGAAGAGATGACACGCAGTCATGCTCCTTTCCATCGACATCCATTCATTTCCCTAGGAAATAAAACACTCCAGCAAATGTGACCTCAACGTGTCAACGGTTTCATCGATCGTTCGTCTTATATTTTAATTTGTATATTGAAAAGGGCAGGAAGGTGGAAAGTCAAGAGAAGATGGAGGGTCAGTTTCTTTCTACATAAGTATTACCTCCGGAGATCAAAAGGAGGACTTTTTTTTGGCGGAAGAGGGGTTAATTTTATTATGCTAATAAAGAAGACTGTTTCGGTCAAGAAGAAGCCTTTTTTAGATTCATTTTCCTTTTTCTTTCATTTTTGGAATCGGGGTGTTGTGACTGGGATGAGGATATATATGTTTTGTTTTTGTGCACAATGATAACATACAACTTATGACTAGTCTTGGTTGTTTGAATATAATTTGTTATCACGGTTAACTCATGAGCGGTCTCCGATTCGAAGCTATATTAAACATCAGTTGCAATTTTTATTTGTAGAAACAGGAATGTGTATTCTTGTATGAATAATTAGATTGCAATTAAGCTTAAATACAACCTTGTTCATCGGTGAACTCAATAATTGATTCATTTGGACTTGGAATCTATATATGATGTTCAATCTCTTTTTATTATGCTCCTGCAGGATAGGTTCGAATAGTTAAGATTAACACAAGTAGGTAGAATCAGTATATGTAGAGCTTAGTGCATATAGGTTAGCTGTTTCTTTTGTTGATTTAATTGAAGTCTTCCTCCAAGAAGCAATCTTTCAACACCTATAACAATTTACGGGATCCTTTAAAACCCGTTGGAACTAGCCACTCCAAATGAAAGCAGATCTAATTCGGGTCTGCGATCGGGTTGGTTCCCTTTGTTGGCACAATGAACATTCGATGTGACAACAGAACCCTATACAATATACATCATGTAACCAACATATCAACCAAAAAATAACTGATATATAAACCATGCCAACTCAACCATAATATCACCATCATAATTAATACATATATATCATGAATCACAATATAAATTTCCTCTTATTAACATATGAAAATGCCAACCAAGTCAAGGACTTCCACGTACCACCCGAACATAGATTGAGCTGAACCAAATCTTTCTTTCAGCCAATCACCCCCATGCCATATTCCAAGCATGAATGTGGGATCTCATGGAATAAACCAAACAAAACCAAACTATGGCTTCAAGAGGCCAAACCACCTCAAACCTCAACCAATGATTCCACCTTATGGCCGAACTTCACTAACCACCACCAGATCGGTCTCTACCAAAGTTGTCCAGGCCTCTAGAGTGGTTGTTCCAACCTGACTCCAGGACTAGTTACTTAACCCATAGTTGTTGTAGGGCTCCAGAGAATTTCTCCAACCAAGGCTTCCATGAATAATAACTAAACCCACCAAGGGCTCCACAACGTTTGTCCAACCAATGCTTCCAGGACTAGTAACTCAACCCAAGTTGTTCCAGGGCTTCCAGACTGTTTGTCCAACCAAGGCTCCAGGAACTAATAGATCAACCCACATGCATAAGAAACATGAGCACCAATCAGAAAACAAATGGGAAAGCCCATAACAACATGGCTATACATCAAATGGAAAGCCTAGGAAAAACCACTGTCAATCCAAGCAATCCTCCATGCCAATGATAGATCATAACCAAACAACCACATGCATATGCCATGCATGCCAAAACTAGCGCGGAAATCATACATGCAGGTCGATACCTGCAAAGAAAGCCCGCTTTAGCTATTAATCTCGTTGTCCCCTTGTGCTTTCTTGCTTTTCATTTTCCTTCTCGCTCCAAATCCAAAGTATGCCCAAAATCCTCCAAAAGTGCTCCTAGAAACTCGTGTGCAAGCGTATTAGAGAATGAGAGAATATAAGAGAGCTCCACCCAAAACTTGTCAAAAGGATATGAACTGATCCTTAGAAGCCTTTTTATCAATGAGGCCTCTATTTTCTTCAATTTCTATTATTTTTCTTCATTTTCCTCCTCACAAGCAATATGTGACCTTTCATCTCCCTTTTCTTCTATTTTTCTTTGTTTTCATAAATAAAATGCCAATTAATGGCTCTTTACCTTTTCAAAACCTTTACCAATTTCCTTAGCCATAATAAATTGAATTGACACCCACTAGGATGTTTTTCCCACCATTCAGCTTGGAATACGTGTCCCATGACCTTGGCCTTATATGTTTTTTTACATGGAAAATCAACTAGGGGTTGTTATTGACAAATTTTTGCTTCATTCCTTTCACTGTTTAGATGATCTCCTATCTCTTAGTTGATGGGGGCACTTTAAACCTAAAATATATACGTGTGTTACAATGTTTATGAACTCCGGTCCCATGCTAAGCCAATCATGCAAACATACAATATCAAATAGAATCAGTGAGTCATGCCACCCACACACTTAACCCAAGATTCAAACTCGTCACACAATACATAGTTCCTCTATCGTATGGGCTTGTAATCCAACATGCCATATGAGCTCAAGATCCAACTTTCCGTATGAGCTGACAATCCAATTTTGTTGCATCTCCTAGTTCAATGTTGTGTGTAGCCTTTGGTCCTACATCATGCACAACCCTTGGCTTACCCCATGCCACAACTTAGTTTTACACCGTGCATCAACTCTTGGTTCAAATCGTCCATAGTCTGCACCTTGTTGCATCGTGCCAAATTGCCTATACATAAGTTTCAACCCATGAATGCACTCACATGATCTATGCTACAGTCCTAAGAGGCTAGTGCACCATATTGTGCATGCTCTACAGACAAGAACCTCAAAATGACTCTAACTGTAGTTACTTCACTCCTCACCCTACAATGTGAGTTGTAATGTGTGTGATTTGAGTTGTTGTTTTCTTTGTGTCTATATTTATTTCTTTGTAGTATTAGTAGAGCTGTATTTTTTTGTTAACAATAAAACTTAGAAATCCAAAGATCTTTTCAATCATATCCGATATTATGATTGAGGAAATGAACATGGTGTCCAAAGTCACCAAACTAGTAATGATTATATTGAAGCACTTCAAATTTATATTTTTATTTTCTCTTTGTAACAAATATTGTCCTTGCATTTTTTAATATATTCTCTATCCCTATCTGTACTTCATGTACATAGTTTGATGAATGCATACTTGAGTCTAATTGTTCTCATTTTTTCATAGTGCTAGTGGCCCTTTAGTAATTTCAATACATAAACAATGTCATTTTACGAGGCTATGTTGTCATTTTATGAGGTCGTGGCTCTCCAATTGACCAATACTTCTTTTATAAATTTGTTCTCTTTGCCTTAAAAAATGCAGTTGTTCTCCATGGTCTATTGTTCAAGCATATTGTTGAGGAAGTCACAATTCGTGTGCTTGTTCTTATGTATTTGAACTCATTAGCCCTTTTTCATTTAATTGTAGAGGAACTTCAAAATTCTAGGCATCCATCACTTGTATACATGAGTACATAAGATCATAAATTTGGCATCAATACTAAGCATATATATCATTCAAATTATTTGAGATTGTAATGACAGATCTGAAGGATTTTGAAGAAACCCTAGTGATGCAAGAATATGCATATACTGAATTAGAATCATATTAAAAAAGCTTTGACTATGTATGTCCAACTATTTACCCTTTTGATGATGATAGGTTAGATACACATTTCTTGGATAGATTTTCATACCAATGCTATATTATAAGATGTCAACTTTTCTATTGTTGAATCAACTTGATGGTTTTATACATGAAGAAGGTTGATATAGCCTATATAGATTATTGTGCTATGGATTTTCATATCTAGTATTCTTGTTTTGTTGCTATCATGTGATTATAGAGACTCCCCTTTAGATAGTACATCATTTTCATATTCTCTACATTCCTTTTAAGCTCATCTTTGAATTCAAACTGATGAAAAGAGGCAGAGGGGACTATCCCTAATTTGATCCTTAGATATTCAAATGGTTCTCTTTCCAAGGGCTTAGTGAAGATATTTTTTGTTTGTTCTTTAGTAGATATGTACTTGTTGACAATGCTGGACCCTCCAACATTCAGGGGATCACCTCGGTATGAAGTCCCAACTAGACCTCACACCGTTTGGTGTGGGAGTCCCATCCGGTATGATGGCCCTGTTGCCATTATCTTAAATATTTTCCTCAACTCTTGTTTATCAGCACAAGAGAGTGGTATGCTTTGTCTTTGAGTAGTGAGGTTCGCGTGCCTGGTGATTGCTAGTGTTACTTATGTCAAAGGTTCTTTCACCATAGAGGGAGAGGGTGGTAGTGAGTCCCAAGTTGGATGGGAGGAAGCCCCAATTATGTTAGGAACACACAACACAACAGGATGTGCACAACTTCTAGAAGATCAGTCCACATAGATGCGACAGTCACAACACACAAGGAAAGATAACACATACAACACACAATGGAGGAGTCTACGCGAGTGCGACGATTGTTATAGCAAGTTTATGTGAAAGGTATGTCTGATGTCAGGGGAGGTAACAAACACGGGTAGGACAACATTAACAGCTCATACAACACATTTTCATTAATATATATATGTATTACAACAATTGAATGAGTTCAAGTGTTAAACACAACTTAAAGCAACATGCATTACAAGTGTTCAAGATTAGTCTTACAATAGTTACAAAATCTGTGAAAACGTGTTGGCCTGTTAGCAGGCTTCTGAATTAAGCGAAAGTTCCAAGACACATCATTACACCATACATCACTAACCTGTGGGCGTGGCGTTGGAGCCACTACTTACTCCTCAAAGAAAAGATTACAAACTCTCAAGGCTATGTGGGAGGAGCCAAGGTGAAAAGTCCTTTGCATGTACAAATGAGGGGGCTTTTATAGCCAAGGGTGAAACTGACCCTTGTGGTTGTTTGACTTCCCTCATGATTGTTTGACTTCCATGACCTTTCAACTTTACATGACTCTTCATATGACAAGTGGGTCTCTTGGACTTCCATGTTACATTACATTGATTGACAGTATCGCCCATAGTAGAGATGTGGACGACATGACTCATGACAAGACTCGACATGATAGTGCTAGTACATTCATGTTGTTGCTGGTGTGCATGTTGAAATGCAGTGTTTATGGGTGATGGATGTCCTCATGGTGTGTCACGACTTCACCTCTGCATGGCAAAGTGTGCGGAGTCTTCAACGATCATTGGGTTTGCTTGATGTTACATTCGTATGTTGCTCCTTGCTTGCATGTTGGCATTCTTGACAGGTTCGTTCGTTCACAAAAAGTCCATGTCCATCCGTCCATCCATGTGAGAACACATCCTTGCATATTTGTTCGTCCGTCTGTCTGTGAACGCATCTTTGCATGATCGTTTGTTCGCGAGCACGTCTCTTTGCATACATCGTTTGTTCGTCCATTGGCGAACATGCCCTTCCGCATGTACTCCCTTTGTTCATCCCATCCGCCGTTGCACCATGTTTGTTTATGTACCTGTATCTACAGTCACTCATGATGAGATGACATCAAATCCATAAACCTCCTAGTCTACCATGATGCATGATCGTTTCAGATGCAGGGGACCGGGAGAGGATACAAGGTTGCAAGTTTCGAGCTGGGGTGGAGGCTCGAGCCACTACTGGTGAAAACTGCACAGAAGTCACTGGTTGATGGAGACGAGAAATCTAGATCGATAGTGACTGTCTGCGGGGTCTAGCTCAACTAGAGGACAAAACTGCACAAATCCTGGAGGGAACTGACATCTGGCTATTGGGATCTTGGCAGCAAAAACTGCCCAATTCCTGGAGGGAACTGGAAGTCAGCTGCTGGGAGCTTGGCAGCAAAAACTACACAATTCCTGGAGGGAACTGGGAGTCAGCTACTAGGATCTGCTAGTGGGAAAAACTGTGTTGATGCTCGGAGGCTGGCATGCTGATCACCTCTACACAGTTTCTAAGTTGAGCGGACTATTGGGAAGTAGAGGGCTTGCTCATGAAATCTGCACAATTTTCTGTGTGAGCAACTGTCCATCTGACTAGAGGGTTGGATGGAAAAACTGCCAATTTTCTAAGGGAGACAGGGAGGAGCACTAGGTGTCTATTCATCCTGTCTGCACAATTTTCTTAGCAAGTGGAGTGAGAAAAGTCTGCAGCCACTGCGCAATTTTTGAGGGGAATGAGTGTCGGGGTGACTGCCGGGTCAAATTCTCCAGTTAATCAACATGAAGGTTGATTGATCAGCTTGCAGGCATCGTATTTTGAAATGGCTTACTTGATGTTTCTGCGCTATTCTGGGTGATAGTCGATCAAGACGATGGTGGGGTGAAGGCCCGACTGTCAGAGGAGAATCTGGTCGTCAGAACTTCAACAAAACGACTAAGTGTGTGAGCAAGTGAAAAGATGCATTCATGTACTTACAAACACACACTTATATGATTTGACGATGAGACAATTCAAACCATCCAGACACACATGTTCAACATGACTGACTGACTCTGTAAGTGACAAGCGAAACGCTTGTGATTGATTGTTGGACGACCGCGACGACGCTTGCACGACATTGTATATGACTCCATGTGCGAGTGCGACAGATGTTTACATAGCGAACACAACATGTACACATGAAGCGAAGACCTTGTGTATGACTAGAACATGGTCGCAAGCATGACATTGGCATCAACATGCAAAATTTGTTGGTGGAATGATCAAGCAAGTTGGGTGCGAAGACTCACACGAGCTCACAGAGTGAACATGAGTGCATGTAGTCATCAAGTAAAACTCTCAAAGGAGGCTCTAAAATTGGATGCAGGCCAAAATTTTGGAGGTTGTTGCAACCACTACAACACTTTGTGACACACTGGTAGAACTCCAGCATCTTTGTTTTGGTTCATTGATAGCACAGGGCCTTGGTCTTTCAGGGAGTATTGAATCACTATGTCAGTTATTTCGGCTTCCCCACTTACCCCATGGACATACATGGTTCACCTTTTGCCAGCTCAGTCAAACACAACAAAACTTCAACTTGATCACAGTGTGTCGAAATTGGGAAGGGTAGTTTAGCTCGCGAGCTGAAGATTTTTAGAATATAAGTTTCATCTCTGGTGTTGCTCCACTGCTAGCAAGCCTGGACAGTACCCTGGCGGAGTCACGCAGGAACACAACATTTCTCCATTTCCAGCGAACTTGCTTAATACTCTAGTGGAGTTGCATGTGACCGTCCGATGACCACCACGTGGCTCAATCTTAACGACTCAGATCTAGTTGTTGGATAACTGCCACATGGATCCCTTTAGACGGCTTAGATCTGGCCGTCGAATGACCACCACGTGGCTCATTTTCAACGGCTTAGATCTGATTGTCGGATGACCGCCACATGGCTCATTCTTAATGGTTTAGATCTAGCCATGGGATGACCGCCACGAGGTGCCCTCTGGATGGCAGAGATCTGACAATCGGATGACCGCCATGTGGTTCATTTTCAACGGCTTAGATATGCTTGTCGGATGACCACCACGTGGCCCATTCTCAACGACCCAGATCTGGCTATCCAATGACGGCCACGTGGCTCATTTTCAATGGCCCAGATCTGGCTGTCTGATGACCATCACATGGCCCATTCTCAACGGCTTCAATTTGGTGGTCGGATGACTGCCACATGGCTCATTCTTAACATGTCAAATTTCGCCTTCCGATGACCGCCACGTGGCTCATTTTCAACGGCTCAAATCTGGCTGTCCGATGAATGCCACTTGATGCTCTCTGGACGGCCCAGACCTGGCTGTCCGATGAACGCCACATGGTGCTCTCTGGATGGCCCAGACCTGGCTGTCGGATGACCGCCACGTATCCCATTTTCAACAGCCCAGATTGGTTGTCAGATATCCGCCACGTGGCACCCTCTAGATGGCTTAGATCCGACCATCAGATGACTGCTACATGGCTCATTCTCAACAGCCCAGATCTGGTTGTCGGATGACCACCACGTGGATCATTCTCAACGACTTAGATTTTGCAGTCAGATGACCACCATGTGGCTCATTCTCAATGGACAAGATTTGGTCATTCGATGATCGCCATGTGGCTCATTCTCATGGACTAGATTTGGTCGCCCGATGACCACCACGTGGCTCATTCTCAACGGCCCAGATCTGGTTGTCCGATGACCACCACATGGTGCCCTCTAGACGATCCATATCTGGTCGTCTGATGACCACCACATGGCGCCCTCTGGACAACCCAGATCTGGCCGTCTGTGACCACCACGTGGCGCCCACTGTACGACAAAGATCTAGCCATCGGATGACTACCACATGGCCCATTCTCAATGGCCTAGATCTAGCCGTCAGATGACCGCCACGTGACTCATTCTCAACAGCTTAGATCTGGTTATCGGATGACCGTCACGTGGCTCATTCTCAAAGGCTTAAATCTGGCCATTGGATGACTGCCACGTGGCTCATTCTCAATGGATTAAATCTAGCCGTCAGATGACGGCCACGTGCCTCATTCTGAACGGCTGAGATTTGGCCGTCGGATGACGGCCACGTGGCTTGTTCTCAATGACCTAGATCTCGTTGTTAGATGATCGCCATGTGGCACATTCTCAACAGCCTAGATTTCTTTGTCCAATGATCGCCACGTGGCACATTTTCAACAGCATAGATCTCGCCATCTGATGACTGCCATGTGGCATGCTCTGGTCGGCCCAGATCTCTCCTTCGGATGACCTCCATGTAGCACTCTCTGGCCAGCCCAAATCTCGCGATCGGATGGATGGCGAGATATGGCCCTATGTATTGAGTTTTAGAATGTAGCTTGTTGAATGTGGAATATCAAGAAGTCACCATTTTGATTCAAAAAGTTTGACAAGCGAAAGACAGACTCAGACCATCACTCCTAGTAAACCATCCATGGTTTCCTCCTTCCATTCCTTCTGGTAAACCATGTGACGCCTGGGCTCAAATAGCATAAACAAGCAAATTTGTTAGATCATTGGGCGTATTTGCTTGTTGTGTCGCAAGTGCATAGTGATCACAATTAAATTGAATGGTGATTAAGTTTGGCAAGTTACTTTTACACGGTTTTCATGGGAAGTAGATGTTTCTTCAGAGATCATGAACTCAGTTTATGGCAGTCTGCATCAAAGGGAACTCTGATTGGGTGCGTTAATAGTTTTTGGATTGTTTTCATGTGTTAAAATGCATTATTCCTCTTGCAAATTTGAACTACAATTCCTACCTGTACTCCGTTGTTAAAAATAAGTGACCTTCCTAGGTCTCCAGATGTTGACATCGTTGTAAGAATTGAAAGGGATATTTGAATGTAAAAAGTTGAAGGAGAGCATACTAAAATTAAAAATATTTAGAAATTATTACAAACATTTAATTGAATATATATATTATATAGTATATATTTTTTAATATTTAAAAAAATTTAGACATTATTACAATTCACAGATTTATGTCATAAAGAAATTATAAATCAATAAATTTATGCCATGTAGTTTCTTTAATATATTTAATTTCCCAAATTTATTAATATATATACTTAAATATTTGAAAATAATTTTCATTATATATAATATTTGAAAAGTATATATATATATATATATAATAATAAAATAAATAGTTAAAATAATATGATATTCGTTTTTAAGATTTTTGGAAAAAATTTAGAATTGATTTCTTAAAATCTATAAATAAAATTTATCTAAAAAAATTTATTATTATAATTTATTAAATATATAAATAATATTATTAAATTAAAATTATATATTATATTATATATATATATTCAAAATAAATGTATATAAATATAGCTGGACATATATATTATTGAACAGACTAGTGGTTTAAAGTTAAAATAGTAGATTTGTTGTTGTCATAAGTTATTTTCAGAACAAAAATATGTTTGGAAAGTATGTGATTGAAGTTTAACATTTGTTACATTAAAGTAACTTTGTTCAATGTTTATTTTTTTTGGGCTACTTTTGAATTGTGTTAAAAAGTGAAATATTTTCTACTATAATTTAATATTTTAAATTCAACCCTAAATACAAAAAGGTTACATGAAAAGATCAAGGAAACCACAAGATTGAGGTGAAATTTCCAAATTCACATTATTTTTCACATATCAAAATTTCCACATTATTGTCACTCCTCTTAGACTTCTAGAAATGAGAAAAATGAGAACAATTCTTCAATGATCTTCTATTATGTAGCATTTGCATAAACTACAAATTACACCCTCTTTTAATCTTCTACAACCTACACAAAGGCCTTTACTATAGGCTCGCAAAAACCTAACCCTTCACTCTATGATCATAGTGTTATTGATCAGTGATCACACTAATCAGTGAAATTCTCCACCACCTGCACTCTATGAACATCAACGCCTAACTACACTAATAAATTATTATCTCTTCATCTACATAATGAAATTGTCATTGACACTTATTACTATAATAACTCTTCTTACAAATCATTATTGAAGCACTCCTCTTGTTTGTCCACTCTTTTCCTAATAACATTGTCATTGAATCAAAACACTAGTTTATTGTGCATTTTGTCATCATCATCATTGATATTTTATAGACTATTTAGTCCTTTATTGTGCAGTTTCTCATCCATCATCATTGTTATTTTATAGACTATTTTTGGACAGTGTTCATTACTCATGCCCAAGCTCCTTTGTGGAAATCTTTGTTTGTTTTGTCATATCCAAAGAACTTTGTGTGAAGATTTTTTGAAATTTAAACTACCAATATACCTCCAATTTAATCTCAAACCCATTAAAGGCAAGAGAGATGGAATATAAAAACAAATATCACAATTAAGATGAATCTACACTAGAACTAAACTGAATACAATTCGCCACAAAAGAATTTGCCCAGGAACCCAAACAGTAACAAAAGCTAAAACTCTGTTTAATTAAAAATGGGGTTTTTAAGTTTCCAAGCTCTGCGCGCGCGTTCTGCAGTTGAACCTGAGCCCCACGCAACGCGTCCTGCAAGCTGCGCTCGTTCTCGGCCTTTCTGAATCCTGCGCTTTCTGCATGCAGTGATTGGGCCTCTTCATGGACCGATCTGCCGGTTTTTGACCCTCCCGCTCCTGGGGATTGAATTTATGGAGGGGTTGGGCTCTCCTTAGGCGGTTCCCCCTCCTCCCTCGCTGAGATCGCCTGTTGAGGCCTTCTCCCAGCTCTTCGCTGGTCTCCCAAAGAAGAAAACAACAGAAGCAGCGAAGTTCATTAAAAAACTAGATGATATTATGGTGATCTCTCTTCCTCCAGAAACCTCGATCCAAGTTGCTCTGTCATTAGCTGAACGGGCTCTCATCGGCTAGTTCACAGGACTATGGCCATCTCCAAAATCCACCGAGAGTTGGGTCAACAGAAACTGGGCGCCGTTAATCAAAGAAAATGTCACCTCATATTTTCTGGGGAGAGGATTCTTCCTCTTCGAATTCACATCCAAGGAAGACAAGGACCTGATCTTCCAAAACGACCCCTACTTCATGGACCCTCAAGGTTTGTATCTGAACAACTGGACCCCGGACTTTGATCCAACAGTTGATTTACCCAAAGCAGTCCCGGTATGGGTCAGACTTCCAAACCTTCCAGTGCACTGTTGGAATTGGGACTCACTGAGACATATTGGAAATGCCCTGGGGAAATTCATAGACCGAGAAAATAACAAAGATCAATACGACTGTGCCAGGATCTGCATAGAGGTTGATCTGGAGGCGGGATTACCAGAGGCCATCACAATAAAGGTCGGAAGCTGGACGCATCTATAGAAACTGGATTATGAACAACTGCCCTTCAAATGTCGGAAATGTCATGTTTATGGTCATTTCGCCAAAGATTTCCGGACCAACAATGAGCCTGCGCAAGGGAAGGAGGACGGATGGAACCAAGTCAAGGGATTCAAATCTCATCCCAAGAACCAGAAACCGAGAGGCCCTACCGGCAAAGGGCCTCACCAGAATACTACTCACCAGATCTCGACCAAGACTGCGCCAGAAAACAAGTTTGACCCTCTGAGCTCGCAAATAGAGGGCACCGAGGAGATTGAGATACAAAAGGAGACAGAAATGACTCAGGAGACCGAGGTCCATAAAACAGCTCCTTCAGGAAAAGGTACCCCCTCAGCCTCCCCTAAAGGAGTCAATCCCAAAGATAAGATTTTAGAAGAGGAGGAAGAAGAACAGGAATTTGAAGAATCAGAAGAGGAAGGGGAAATAGGCGAATCCCAAACCTGAGTAAGAAGATCTACAAGAGGCTGGAAAACAGACAGAGAAAAAAGGGAGCAGGAGACCTACAAAGAAACACTTCAGGGCAGCCAACAAAACTTGGAAAAACTGCTAGCTCCAAAGTCAAAGATGTTGAAAAGCCAGATCCAAGGCTTTAAGGGAGCCCACCAGAAACACAAATAATGAAGATCATCTCCTAGAACTGTAGAGGTATGGGGAGTAAAGCTAAGGAAGAAGCCATCAGAATCTTAATCAGAACAGAGACCCCAGACATACTTCTTGTCTAGGAGACAAAGCTGGAAGACATAGTCTTCCTCCAAACAAACAAGAAACTCTGGTACAAAAGTGAAGCAAGAGAAATCTCTGCCCGGGGAGCCTCGGGAGGAATCGACACTTTATGGAACATGAGCAAATTTGCAGTCCTATTTGAGGCTAGAAATACCCACTGGTTGCTGCTGAAAATGCAAAACCTAGACACCAAGGAAATTTTTTGTCTTTTTAATGTTTACTCTCCAATCAATGTTGGGGAAAAAAACAACTGTTGGGACTCCATAAGACAACAAGCAGATTTGACAATCATGGAGAATATCATTATAGCCGGGGACCTCAATCTCATTCTCCACTCATCCGAAAAAAGGGGAGGCAGCATAGTACGTGATCCAGCAAGGGAATGGGTGGAGGACATTTTGCAGGACTGGGACATGCTGGATATCAAATCCTCTTCCGGTAAGTACTCTTGGTCTAACAAAAGATTAGGCCCTGGCCATATTGTTGCCAGGCTAGATAGATTCTTTATTCAAAGCTCCTTCTTGCTGCTAGGCCTAGAACCAAGAATGAATATTCTTCCTAATAGCATTTTGGACCATAAGCCCATTAAACTAGCGCTTCTTGCTCATCTTGATTTGGGCCCTATCCCATTTCGTTTTAGCCCGCTCTGGATTAAGGAGCCAGACTTCATGCAAATTGTCAAGGATTGCTGGAATCAGTCGGTCAAAGGCTCGCCTTTCTATATATGGGAAGAAAAGCTCAAAAGGGTAAAAGGAGCTCTCAAAAGATGGGGAAAAAATCTGTCTAATCTAGCTACAAATGAAAAATCCTTGAAAGCCTTGCTTGACTCCCACCAAAAGATCATGGAGAAGGACATAATTACTAAGGAGGTGCTAGATAAGGAATCTCATTTGCAGTAGTGCTACCACAAGGCTTACTTAGCTGAAGAGGAATATTGGAGATTAAAATCCCGCAATCTCTGGCTCAAAGCAGGGGATAGGAACACTGCCTACTTTCACAAACAAGCCCAGGCAAGGAAATGTTTTAACACTATCTCGGAGATCAAAGAGGATAATGACATTCATAAGGATTTTGAGTATATAAAGAAAGCAACCTCTTCACACTTTGAAAGCTTGTATAGTGAGGACAAGGATCTGAATCAATATTCAGATATGCTAGATGTAATACCCTCTGTAATATCTCAGCGAACAAAGGAAACTCTTGAGGCCAAAATCACTAAAGAGGAAGTGGAAAAAGCTCTCTTTGATATGGACCTGGATAAGGCCCCTGGGCCAGATGGTTTCTCGACCAAATTTCTCCAAGCTTGCTAGCCGATTATAGAAAAGAATCTGCTCAAAATGGTGCAAAAATCCCAGAATACTCGGACAATAGGAGGCAGCACAAACTCTACCTTCTTAGCCCTTATCCCCAAGGAGAAACGCGCCAACATCTTCAGCAGATTTCGACCGATCTCCCTATGTAACACTGGATACAAATTAATCACCAAAATAATCGCAAACAGATTGAAGCCCATCCTTCCCAAAATAATCCCTGAGAACCAAGGAAGCTTCATCTAAGGAAGGCAGATCGTGGACAACTTCATTCTCATCCAAGAGGCAATTCACTCAAATCTTCTCCGCAAAGAGCAAGGTATGGCAATTAAACTTGATTTAGCCAATGCATTTAATCGATTAAATCATAGTTTTCTTTTAAATGTTATGAGCAAATTTGGGTTTGGAGAAAATTTCATTAAACGGATTCGGGCATGCATCTCGGAGCCATGGATCGCCCCTCTAGTGAATGGAAGAGCCACTGACTTTTTCAAAGCATCGAGAGGACTTAGACAGGGGTGTCCTCTTTCCCCTCTGTTATTTGTCATCCAAGCTTCTGTCCTCAACTTCCCATTAAACAAAAAGTTGCAAGATCAAGACATCATTGGATTGTGCATTGCAAGAGGGGTAAATAACATAAATCATGCCTTGTTTGCAGACGACACACTGTTACTGGGACCTGCTACACTCTCCTCTGCATCAAAATTCAAAGTGGTTTTGGATGACTTCAATAAGGCGACAGGCAATGCTGTAAATAAGAGCAAATTCCACATATACAGCTGGAACATTACCCCAAGGGTGTTATCTGATATTTCTAGATGCTTGGGCTTCGCAGCCTCTTCCTCCTGGTCTTCTTTTAAATATCTGGGATTACCAGTACATCATAAGAAACCTACAAGCAAAGACTGGCTCTCACAGTTGGAAAAGTTCAAGACAAAAATTCAAGCCTGGGGCTACTCTTGGCTAAATACTGCTGGAAAATCCATTTTAATTAAATCAGTACTTCTCAGTCTCCCTTTATTCCAATTCACTGGTCTCCTTGCTCTAGCAAACATCATCAAAAAAATGGAAGAATATATTTGGAGGTTCTTCTGGAAGGGAGGAAAACAAAACAAAAAAAAATTCCTCTTATCAGCTGGGAAATCATTACCAAGCCTTTGTGGGACGATGGCTTAAAGTTTAAAAATCTTTGCCAGCAGAATGTGGCAATGGCAGCAAAGATCATATGAAAAATCATTGCACCCAATCCAGGCTGGGCTCAAGTCGCTCTCTGGAAAAAATATTTTAGGGGATCCCACACCAGATGTTTGGATAATGTCATTCAAAGGCCTAACTCGGCATTCCTGAAGCTGCATGCTAAAGCTGCCCATTTAATAACAGCGCACTCCTACTGGATTCCAGGTAATGGTAAAAAGGTAAGCATTTGGAGTGATAGAATCATGAATAAAGACCCGGTTGAAAGCAGAGCCTCCATCAACACGTTGCGTAGCTGGATGGAAAGACAGGGTCTGCACATGTTGTGGGATATCTCACTTTGGAACAACGATACCTAGGAAGGTTGGAAGCATATCGATGTGCTGGAGCAACTATCAATCGATTGGGCCACATTACTGGAGTGTCTGCACAGAATGGCGCCCACACATCGCAGGAAAAGAGACCAGAAAGGATGGGGAACGAGCGTTAGTGGCTACACAGTCTCCCTGGGGTATATCAAACTGAATGAGCAACCATATGTTCCCCCCAATCCAGATCCATGGCGAGGTGTATGGCGCATGCCTTCACTGCCCAAAATCGAATTCTTTGCCTGGCAGCTCTATCACACCAAAATATTAACCTATGACATTCTTCAGAAGAAAGGCTTCTACGGTCCCTCCATCTACTCATTGTGCAGTGAGAACGCGGAGTTAGCAGTTCACTTGTTTCTTGAGTGCAACTTCTCCAAGAAGGTATGGACTTCACTTATTCAAAATCCAGACCCAAATTTCAAGCTCCCTGGCACCATGGCGGATCTCTTTTCAAACTGGGCAACCAGTTACCCTGGCCCAGCTCCTAAAAATCAGACCATCAAAACAGCGTGGGTAGTCCTCCCAAAGATCATAAGCTGGCAAATATGGCTTGAACGCAACAGAAGAATCTTAAGGAATACAAAGCAGAACCACAAGATTTTAGAAAACAAAATCAAATGCAAAATCAAGGATTGCTTGGCTGATATAAAAGATGACTCCAACCTTAGTCAACAGGACATCATTTGGGGAGCGATTCTAGGCCTTCAATTCCAACCAGCAGTCAGAAACACCCCTATCATTAAAGACTGGCAGATAAGGAAGTCTAAAAGTGATTTTCAAGACTGGATCAAAATGCAAGCAAGACACTCCCTCTTTTTTGACGGGGCAGCAAAGGGTAACCTGGGCAAAGCTGGAGCAGGAGGTGTTGTTTTAAATCCAATAGGAGAAAAATTCCATTCCTATGCCTGGGGTCTTGGATATTCTTCCAGCATCCAAGCGGAGGCCTTAGCCCTCCTTCAAGGTCTCAAGAGCCTCAAAGAATTAAACATAAAAGAAGCCAACGTTATAGGAGATTCCCAGATCATCATAAATGCAATGGCTACCAAATCCCCAACTCTGGATATTAATCTAGCAAGACTGATAACCAGAATCAAAGGCTTGGAAAGCTACTTTCAGGATTTGAGATATTACCATGTGCTGAGAACCCATAATAAAGAGGCGGAAATAGAAGCCAACAAAGTTGTCCTCCTCTCTGCCAGAACCAAGATGAAAGATGAAAAAGAAACATGGGATCCCATTCCATAATTTGATCGCCGCCATGTTCTATTGCTGGATACTAAATAAATTTGTCAGCATCTTCAAGAGGGGGAAAATTTCTGAAATTGATTCCATGGACTCTTTAGCAAGAAAGAATTCTGCAAGCTCCAACTGCATACTTAGTCAATCCAGTAAACGGAAACAAGGCAAAGAGATTTCCAATGTAATAATATTTTCGGCATTCAGGCCAAGTTGAATACAAACAATCCATAACCGTTTCTGTTAAATAAAAAAAAAAAAAAGATGAATCTACACTAATTCATTTTATTTATTTACTATTATTATTATAGGAGTGTGTTTTTCAAACTCTTATCATTTTTTTTCATTATAGGCACACACTTTATATTTTAATAGTCACACATCTTAATTGAAAAAATAAGTACAATGCAATGAAATAGTCTTTTATTGAGAATTCATTTACCGAACATTTACATCTCAAACGCATGTTAAAATAAAATATATATTAGAAAGTAAAATTGTATACTAAGATCAAGCACATATTAAAAATTGAAGTTAGAAAGATTGCACATATATTAAAAGATGAAATAGTATGAAAAATTGAGCATATACTAAAAAGTGAAAATAAAATGTAATAGATACTAAGTCAAATAAATTGAGAGGTTATTTATGAATGCTTTGAGTGAATATATATAATCCTAATAATTATTGTATTCTTTACTTTTCCTCCTTTCTATCTCTAGTAGTATAGTGATCAAGTTTGAGAAGATTGTGTTCATGTTATAAAGGTTCATCTTATCTTGTCGACTTAACTTCTTTAAAAGGCATCTTCTCAAGACATCAAGTTATGATTATAGATATTTTTTACCATATTTTGAATTAAATTATTTGGGTTAGTCAAGTTAAAGAAGGTAATGTTAGTGTCATTGTGGTTAATCTTGCTTTATTGACTAATAATGTATTTTTATCATTTTTAATTATATTATTTGGGTTGGTCAAGCTACAAAGATGATATTATTGTCATTGTGATTCATCTTGTCTTGTTAACTAATCGCAGATTTTGACTGTTACCCACCTCACTCATGTTTATGGGAAACATTCTCAGTCGAATGATGCCAAATTTAACATTGGATCGGAATGGAACTTTTCCCCACCAGTTCCCATCTCATACTTAAATCCTAGACGCAAACATACAAGTTTCTCCTCTAAAGATACATCCTAGGAACATCACCATTTTTGGCATTTGGATCGAGACCAGGGTTCTCGTAGGTCACCAACAGCTTGATTTCTTTAATACAGTCACAATGTTCACAGGGGCTTAGGGTAGAGGGCGGTGGAGCAATAGGAACAACCCCAGTCCACCAAATGGTCTTGGCTTAGGCTTTCTTGCTTTCACGACTTTCTTTCACGCTTTCACGGGCTCACTACTTTCTATAGGGATAGGATATTTTGATCTCTCGTGAAGCGATGAAAAGGTGGTTTGGTAATGCGAAAAAAGAAGAAAAAGGGGTTGAACAGAAGAATAGATCTTTTTAGGAAATGGCAAATTGTATGATGCAATTTCTATCTCTTGCTTCGAAGTTCTGGGCAGAAGCTATTAATTGTGCATGTTACATCCAGAACAGAGTGACTCAGAAATCCGGAGTCACGCTCCACACACTCAAAATCTAACAAAAAGGCTAAAATTCCTGTAGTGCAAACTAACTTAATGCAAACTATAATGATGGTGCAATATTCTATGGATGCTCATACACTAAGCAAATGTGTTCCTTCACAAGATCAATAAGCCAACTTGACTACAAGGAGGACACAAATTCAATGACAAACTTCCCTCGAAACCAAGCAAAACCAATCGAAAAAAGTTCACAATTGCTCAAAAATAATGAAAAAACCAAAAACAAAAATGATTCGGAACTTGGGGGGAGGCCCCCAAGATCTAAAAAATTGAATTGCAAGAAGAAAAAGAGGAGAGTGCCCAATAAACAAAACCAAAAAGAATTTTTTAATTAAAGCAGAGAATAATTGTCAAAGCTACATTGTGGTGGACAAACTATTCTTTTACAAAATGTGTCTTGTTACTTATAGTATCTTTCAGTTACAATACCACGGGTCAATTCCATGGGTGAATGAATACCATGGGTGGATGTCACAGTAGCATGGGTCAATTCCATGGGTGAATGAATACCATGGGTGGATGTCACAATACCATGGGTGGATGTCACAATACCATGAAAAAAATATCATGGGTGAATGAATACCATGGGGGGATGTCACTTACAATACCATGGGTGGATGCCACTTACAATACCATGGGTAAATTCTATGGGTGGATGAATACCATGGGTTGATGCCAATTTTCTATTCGGATCATTGCTCCCTCCTTAAGTAGCAATGGTCCCCATTGCATGAAGTTCCCTCCTGTGAAGCCTTTGTTGAATATGAAGAGCCATTGAAGAGAAGGGTTTTATGTGGTTAACCCATAACCATGATGAACAAAGATCCGAGGATAGAGATATCTTGTAATGCTTGTGACCAACTGTGATAATGATAGTGTGCGGCCTAGAAAATGGACTTCGATGAAGTGTGGGCTTGTGGATGATCCATAACCATGACAAACGAAGATCTAAGGATAGAGATACCCTGTAATGTTTGTGACCAACTATGATACTAACAGTGTGCGGCCTAACAAATCAACTTCGATGATAAGGATTTTGTGTGGTTGACCCATAATCGTGATGTTGGCTATTGATGAGGTAGCAGGTGCCTACATAGCTTGGGGTGGCAGGGAACGTCTCCAAAAAACCCAAGCTTAATGTTATTATGCTGAAATTGATGAATGTGAAGCAGGTGCCTACTAAAGCGGGGTGGGAGGGCACATCTCCAAAAGGAACCACTCCGAATGCTACTTCAAAATTAAAATGGACATAACTCTGTCAACATAACTCAAAATATTTATTATAACCTATTTTTAGAAACAGAAGGACCATTTTACATCTTCCCATGTGTTGGAAATCCTTATCTGGGCACTCTAGAATCTCAGATTCACACTGCAACTTTTCCATTGTCACAAAAGTTCTGAAAAAATAGCTTATTTTAAATCAACGATATCTCCCACATCCGAACTCCGATTCGACCCATTGTTTTTTTGTAATTGAGTGATTTTTTTATAGGATCTCAGATCTATAATGATCTTTATGAAATTATACACCAAAATCGTAAAAAAAATATAGGAGACCTACCGTCCACAAATTGTCATCAGAAACATTTCTGTAATATAACTGATTTTAAATCAGTGATATCTCCCTCATCCGGACTCCGATTTGGCCGATTTTTTTCTTTGAATTTGGGTATTTTTCGCAAGGAATCCAAATATGTTATTTCTTTTTGTAAAATTTTCACCAAAATTTTCAAATCTGATCTGCAAACTCGCTGCCCAAAAACATTCCTGCAAAAAAATGAAAAATGAAAAATTCTTCCCACTTGGCCCAAGAAAATGCTCTGTGGAGGACGTAGCACATGCCTGAAGTTTATTGAATATTGCTGCAAAATTTGAAACTGAAATATGCATCAAACCCTCATTCCCATGGAATCATAACCTGTTTTGATACCACTGATCCGGATCTCGGGGGGAGGCCCCCAAGATCTAAAAAATTGAATTGCAAGAAGAAAAAGAGGAGAGTGCCCAATACACAAAACCACAAAGATTTTTTTTATTAAAATAGAGAATAATTGTCAAAGCTACATTGTGGTGGACAAACTGTCCTTTTACAAAATGCAACTTGTTACTTATAGTATTTTTCAGTTACAATACCACAGGTCAATTCCATGGGTGAATGAATACCATGGGTGGATGTCACAATACCGTGTGTGGATGTCACAATACCATGGGAAAATACCATGGGTGGATGTCACTTACAATACCATGGTGGATAAATACCATGCGTGGATATCACAATACCATGGGTGGATGTCACTTACAATACCATGGGTGGATGCCACTTACAATACCATGGGTAAATTCCATGGGTGGATGAATACCATTTTCTATTCGGATCAAAAAAACTGAAAAGAAAAAGAAAAGCAAGAACGATGTTTTTATCTTTTTCTTTTTTAAAGAATCGGGCAAAGAAGTTTTTGAGAACACAAAGACTACTAAAATTCCTAAACCAAAAACAAGCATAAAGGGTCCCAAAATTCGCAAGTTATGCACATCATTAATATAATAAAACTTGAAATGAAAAAGGACCACAAACTTGCATAGATTGATCTGAAAAACAATATAAAGGACTTCAGCAAACTAAAAGAACGTCAAGAAAGACTTTCAAGATCACCAAAGAGGCACTCAAAAACCATGAAAAACAAAATGGGTCAACCAAAAAATAAAAGCACAGCAAAGCAATTTGAAAGTTGGGTTATAAACAAAACTGCAACCAATTTGTTGTTCTGCAAATTCAGAACAACCAAGAACTTATACAAGAATCCTTGAACCCAAAGCCCAAACTGAAAATTTGCTCAAAAAGCAAACCCAAGGTTTACTAGGTTTTTCAATAGGAAGAAGATTAGAAACTAAAAACTTGCATGAAAGCAGAGCTTTATTGAGTGTGAATGACCAAAAAACAACAAAAACCACCAGACAATAATCTTAACTGGCTCCAAGATTTTGAAAAATTTATTCAAAATAAGGTATACGAGGTTTTAAAAAGATAAAGAAGCGTGTATACGCAATTGAAACAAAGGAAACTCGTGTATAGGTTAGTTTCTTTGAAGAATCTAGCATGTATATGCTACTGTATCCTCTGAAAAGTGCGTATATAAAGCTCAATAAAGGAAAAACAACAAATCCAGGCCTGATCCAAAAGATCAGACTTGATGCCCAAGAAGCAAACAGGTCACATACGTTGTAAAAGCAAGAAACCAATCAAGCATGCCCTGATCAAGAAGAAACAACCCAATCTATGAAAAACAAGAATGCTTTCCCTAGTGGAGTCATCAATTATGTTTCGAGTAGAATCACCCTAGGGTCTTGGGTTTGGAACCCCAATAGAGCGGAGGGCATACAACACAAAGAGATGCACAAACAAGCAGTCCTAATACTTAAACAGTTAAAGTTGGTACAAAAGGTCTTACCTGTAGGTCCTACGTTTGAGGTCGTTCTTGTAGGGTTCAAACTCTCTGCTTCTTCCTTGCGCTTTAAGACCTGCAATTCATTCAAGGCAAAGCATATACACCCAAAATAACTGAAAGCATGTTCATGATATCAAGGTTAGATAGTATAAGCATGTAAGAAAATAAGCATTAACATGAAATTTTATAAGCAAATCATAACATAAATTAATGCATAAAGACCATAATCATTAGGAACAAAACAACACCTCTTTATTAACGTAAGCTAAAGAAAATACGGAAGAACTACAACGTGAGTCATCCACCCCTCCGGATCAGTCCTACCTAGGCCTCAACAATCCTCCTCCATAAGTATACACAAGGATGCCATGAAGGGATGGTGAACATCTCAATAAGGAAACAAGGGTTTCCTATGATTAGGAGTGCAGAAGGCACATGTATATCTTTAGACTTTATCAAGGATGTAATTGACTATAATATCAATCTCTAATCCTTCCTCCCTTAGGCCTTCCCATGGAGATGTATTTATACTTCTCCAAATTAGTTTTTTTTTAGTTGGGAAACAGTTGGGCCCCGGGCTATAGTAGGTGGGTATCTGGTGAAACCCGTAAACCCCGCCTGAATTAAGGGGGATTTTTTTTTTTAATGTTTTAACACATATAGGTGATTTGGGTATAGGCTGACCTGCATGTACACGCGCTTTAGATAGGTCATAATTGCATATGAGATTTAAAACATTTTTTTGTAGAAAATGGACCAAGTCTGGTAGGGAGGGGTTTCCCTATGCCATATCATAGAGCACCAAATCTACCAAGGGTGGTAAATGGTGCTATAACAGGGTAGAAGGAGGCAATTATTGTGATGACCCGATCTCCAAGGTACAGTTATGGAAATGGGGTCAAAAATTTCAACCTTTTTCAACTTCCTCAAAACTTAAAATGGATAATAACATTGTGTCCTTCTCATCGAGACCTTTCCAATGGTATAAAATTTCCCTCAATCTGACTCCTGGATCAAAAGTTATGGTTGATTAAAATATATCTTATTAGATACTGCCACATCACTTTGGCTTGCCACGTGGCACGCATGTGGCTACCGAATTTAGAGTCCATCATTACCATGTGAAAATTCTACCCTAACTTCCTACCCATTCATGTCATTCCAATGTATAGCATATGCATATAATACAAACATTGTATGCAAAAGCGAGCCCCTCCATGACCACGTCATCCCAGGAATAAAATCTCAGTTGGATACTCTATTGTTCCCCATCGAAACTTATGGGGAGGAATCATTAGGGTTACGTGGATCCCTCGTGGACACTCCTCTAATGTGCACCAATAATTCATTTTCTACAGTCACATGCTTGGCTCCACCACTGCCACATCCTCCTGGCCCTTAATTCCTTATTACGTATTCAAAATCGTCGGGGTTATGTGGAGCTACCAGATCATATGACAACATTGGCTCGCTTCAACCAATCACACGGGGCATGCTTCCATTACACTTATGCATGTGGGCCTCATCACCCTGGGGATTAAATTCTGGTGGGATATGCATATGACTCCACTTGCAACCTCTGGGGCTTCGTGTATGGTGTTGAATCTCCCGCACATCCAACTTCTCAAACATCCTCCTTTGCACTTGGTCGTGTCTCCTGGCCCTATGGTTATGTATGGATTTTAACCTTTATCCCCCGACAAATGAATTTTGACCCCCGCTCTCAGTGCTTGGAAACACTGCTTGTTCATGCAGGCACATAAGCTTGAACCTCCTTGCTCCTCTCGGTCCTAAACTTTCAGCCCCTGCGGCATGAGCATATATATTGTTAAGATGCCTTATTATAAGGACATATGAGGTTTGAAACCACTCCGCAATTCTGTAGACTCCTAACGCTGCACATGCTATAGGGGAGAATATGTATAGTTGGGGTTTTACCCAGACCTATGGCACATACCCCCTGAACTTAACAACAAGTCTCAACCACACACACACACAGACATATGTGTGTGTGTGTGTGTGTAGATCTTTGCAAGACTCGCCCAACCTGACATTTATATGCATACCTTTATTTAGACAAAACAAAGATCTATAATTTATAAACTAAGGCTTGATGGCTAAATTAGATTTAGCAAAAACATTCAAGTACTTATCAAAGACCTATTTACCTCTTTCATACTCAGGCCTTTAGACAAATCTACACGCTCAAAATAGACAAAGAAATATGTGTATTCCTTGAGAAATTAATCAAGGAATCGCCTCTCATTCTCAAACAGGGAAAGATGGCATCCCTTATTGTTAATCTAAGCAATTATCAGCACATCCCACACATACAATATATCCACATGCATTATAAAGGAAATGCAGGCATTTAAATTACAAATGCATGACATAACTTATAAGAAAAACTACAAAACAATCAAGTATTTTAGTCAATAATTTCATGCACCAACATCTTACAATCAAACAACGTTTCTCAGGGCTATATATTACATTCCACAAGGAATTTTTTAATTCTACAGTGTAGAAATAACTCGAAAATTGTATTTGCTAATGAAATCGAATTGAAATCAATAGACACAAATTTCTTCTACTAAATTTTGCAGAAGGAAAACTGACAATAGAAACACATGAAATCATTCAATCACAATGAAAACATTATTTTTACTAGAGAACCCAACTGGGAAAAACCCCTCCTCTGTCTGTATTATATCAGATGAGAAAAAATGATCTAATACAATGACAACTTCAATCCTTGAAGCTCAACCTACACTACATTATTGATCTCTTCCTTCTGACCCTGCTCTAACAAATATTTAGGCAAAATAGGTCTCTTGCTTCCTCCTATTTCCTTTCATAATTCAACTCCTAAAGAATAGGAAAAACTCTTATTTCCTTGTGCAAATCCCAAGATAAATAACTCACCTGCTCAATGCAAATTGTGTACACTATCTAGTATACAATAATAAATACATTGATGCCTTTTTTTCTCCACTCAACTAGGCAATTCAAATTCTATGCATGAATAGGGATATTTCTAGTAAATTGACTAGTTAACTAAGAGATCAGTGAATTAACAACAGTTACAACTACTCAACTGAATTCTTACTGACTCTATTTATGACTAGAGTTCATATAATTGAGTTTCACTAACTATAACTCCACTAGATTTCTAGATCTTAGAAATCAACACATGCAAAATTCTACTTCTTTCCTACAAACTCGTATTCTCTTGCTGACTACAACTCAATTCATCCTGCTAATGTGGAAATTTGAATTTCTCCATGTTAAATTCAAATTCCTTTTATTGCTACAATTTAACACTCCCTTTTAGCAAGAAAAGGGTTCTACACAACCCAAATCCTGCTCCGCATGAGGAATGTACTATAACACAACTAACACTCCCTCTCATTGTTGTTGTTTCTATTGCAACCACTGCAATTGAGAAGCATCCAAAATATTGAATCAATTGTGCCTCTGAGCTATAACTATCTCGTGAGTCTCTGACTACTACTACCTATGAAACTGTCGCTTAATATCTGACTACATCAACTGGCATTGATCTTTCTGCTACTAAATATTTTGGGCCCCTGTATCAAGGGTACTGATCCATGAGAATAGTATAAAACAAATTATGCTGCTCTCCTATGGACCCTGCCCAAATCTTTGTAACTCTAGGACAAGTCTCTACATCACCCCACCTCACTCCTAGAGGTATGGTTGTATACATGGTGAAATCTACCTCTAGCTTGTAGATATTTTTAACTCAGACACCAATTTGTTTTACTCGTTGAATAACAACTTGCTTCAAATAAGCTTCCCCCTTACTGAACAACACATCATATCTACAATATACAAGTACAACTATAGAAACTAGATTTTTCTTCAGACCATGCACAAACATTACATTATTTAGGTGAATATGAGAACCTGACTCCCTCTTAAAGATGATAGTTCCAATCCCTTTATTACTACACCGTCTATCATCTCCAAGCTCTATGTGGTGTAGGTCCTCCTCTAAGGTACTAAATAACTCTTTATTTCCTATCATATGATATGAAGCACTAGAGTCTAGGTACCACTCACTCTCTCTTACTATGCTTTCCATGCAAGCATTGAGAGTGAAATCCAACTCGAAGTGTGATGTGAGAGCATCTACTCCTGCTTCTATTACATGCTCCTTACTAGATTCCTTGTGTGGACACTTGGTTGCATAGTTTCCATACTCATAGCAATGAAAACATTTAATTTTACTGAGGTAATTCTTCTTGTCATGATTCTGGATGAATTCTACCTCATATTGGGACTTATTTCCTTTGGCATTCTTTCCTTTTACAACTAAATAAAAGTCTTCTTCCTCATCAATTCTAGACGAGACTCCATCTCTAGTGTTTCTTCTAATATCCTCCTGCACCAAGTCATACTAAAGTCTCTCCCAATTTTGGAGCCTATCTCTTCCATTAATTGAATCTTGGTAGTTGTGCCAAGACTTTGGAAGACGAAGGAGTGTTAATATCACAAGCTCAGATGGTAACACTGTCTCTCCTACTCCTCCAAGTTCATCTCTAACCTGAGTGAATCTCGATAGGTACTTAACAAACATTTCATTTTTATGCATTCAAATGTTCCTAAGCTTACCTTTTAGTGCCAATTTCCTAGCATCACTACTGCTTTCGAATAACTCTGTGAGGGTTTTCCACATTGCATAAGCAGTCTTCTTGGCATGCAAACTTGAAACCACATGGTCTCTGACTTCCTCCAGGATAATTCTCCTCGCTTTTGTTGTGTCTTTCTTCCATTGAGCCAATTGTTGTGCATCTGATGTTGTTGGCTTTGGAATATCAGTTCGTGTGTACTCCAATACTCCATTTTCATCCAACGCAACTTCCATCCTATCTTTCCAAGCACAAAAATTTGAGGTTCTCTCCAATGCATACTCAAGCCTAAATCCATTGAAAGACATTGTTTTTGTACTGAAGAAAATCTATGCTAAAAACTCGATTATTCAAAATTTTATGAGAGAAGATATGTAACTTGGTTTCTATGTAGTCTTCAATAGCTCTAACACCATGTAGAAATAACTCGAAATTTTTAATTGCTAATGAAATCAGATTGAAATCAATAGACACAAATTTCTTCTACAAAATTTTTCGGAAGGAAAACTGACAATAGAAACACATGCAATCATTCAATCACAATGAACATAGTTTTTTCATTGGGGAACCCAACTGGGAAAAACCCCTCCTCTGTTTGTATTATATCAGATGAGAAGAAAATGATCTATTATAATGATAACTTCAATCCTTGAAGCTCAACTTGCATTGTGATACTAATATCTTCCTCCTGAGTTTGCTCTGGAAAATACTTAGGTAAAATAGACCTCTTGCTTCCTCCTATTTCCTTGGGCAATTCAACTTCTAAAGAATAGGAAAAAATCCTATTTCCATGCACAAATCCCAAGAGAAATAGCTCACCTACTCAATGCAAATTGTTTACACTCTCTAGTATACAATAATAAATACATTGATGCCTTTTTTTTCTCCACTCAACTAGGCAATCCAAATTCCATGCATGACTAGGGCTATTTTTAGTAAAGTGACTAGTTCACTGAGAGATCAGTGAGTTAACAACAATTACAACAACTCAATTGAACTCTTATTGACTTTATTCATGACTAGAGTTCATATCACTAAGTTTCACTAACTATAACTCCACTAGATTGCTAGATCTTATAAATCAACTCATGCACAACTCTACTTCTTGCCCACAAACTCGAATTGACTGACTTAACTAAGTGACTTGGCCATGTCACTCCTGCTAACTGCAACTCAAGTCATCTTGTTGATGTGAAAATTTGAATTTCTCCATTTGACTAGGGCACAAGTCAAATGAATCTTTTTCTTGCTACAATTTAACATACAACTCTTAGTTAAATACATTCATTTACAATAAGGAAAATGGCCATATTGAAGGTGGAACTTCGATTTTCCACCCAACCTTAGACTCACTATAGCCATAACCACTTGCAGTAGTCACCCCCAAGCCATATCCACGATCTAATGGGAATTTTCTTCAGTAGTGTCAACAGGAGGCCCTACTCAGCTCAAAGAGGGCAAGGGTTACTTATAAAATCAAGTGGTTTATCAACTTTTTAGCAAGCACCTTGAATGTTGTTCTCAGCCAATTGTTGGCAAGCACACATTCCCATTTTCTTCAGAATTTCTTGAGCTCCTCTAGACCACCATTTAGCTTCCCAGGGACTTTCATTCCCTCCACTTCACAGGTCTTTCTAGCACTTCTCATGTGCTTTCTCCATAAGAAAATCCAACCCCAACATTGTTGTGCTAATGCCTTTTTATAATTTCTCAAGGGTGCCTCTTCATGCTCCTCTTCGGATCTTCATCTTCTTTTTCTTTAATAATTGCACCATAAAACTAATTAATGGTGCCAACCACCCCACATGGGTACATTTTATTATTCCTTCTTAGATCATTGATTTTTGGTCCCGCACTTCAAGCCTATTCATAAAATTATACTCATTTATAATTCAGAGTATGATTACATTACAAAAATGGGGGGAAAACATACCAAAGGTTTCACAAACCCCACCCCCTTAAAGGGAGCATCGTCCTCAATGTTCTTATCCCAGAAATTAATTAAACATGAAAAATTTATTAAATCAACCACTTATGTGGCTCCTTTGCAGCTTCCTGGTGCTCTTGTTGCACCCAGTCCAACTTGATAGCTTTATCTTTTTCCTTGAGTGTTGTCTGCCTCCATGTCCAACGTTGTTGTCCTTTGTACTCCTTGTTCCTTTTTGTGAACAGTTCCTGACCCATTATTTCTCGAAACACCCCAATGTGCTTTTGATTCCAATCAACCGTGCTCATGATCCTTTAAAAACCAATGTCATTTTTCAGCGTCCCCTTCTCTACTTCTCATTGCTTTGGGAAATCTGATCCCATTTCATGCATTCATTCACCTTCCAAGTTCAGACATCTCCTTCTCTACTTCCCAATCCCTCAGGTGATCCATTCTTTAGCAAGGTTCCCTGTCATCAAAAGAGTCTCATAACCGAAGCAATTCCTTACCCCTACACTTTCAGGGCATTCATGGCATTCTTCATGACAATTAGTAGACACCATTGGGTGTTAGTGTCCCATAATGGCCCTATTCTTGAAATATTTAATCAACATGCCCCTGTGCACTCTGATTTCTTCAAGTTGTTGTTATTCACCTTGCTGTGAAGTCCATCCACCCAAATTAGGGAATTCCATGCTTTCCTACATCCTATCACATAAATCTCCATGAGTTTCATCATAAGGAAATTGCAATCATTTAAATCATACCTCATTAATAACTCATTCATGTGGTGACATTTGCAATTTTATTTTACTTCTTATCATAGAAAATCAAATTAGCTCATAACCCAACTATCATAAATTTTCAAGATTTAAATTTTCATATATATATATCTATATAATATATATATATATATATACTATATATATATATATATATATATATATATATATATATAATCAAATAAAAACAACTAGGCTATGCAATACAAGCCATAAATTTTTCAAGATTTAAATTTTCATATAATATATATATATATATCAATTAGAAACAACTAGGCTATGCAATACAAGCAACAAAAGGATTTCTCAATCTCTCATATCACATGACATTCACATTTGCGATCAATCATGCACAAAACCACGCAGACAGTTTTACAAAACACTAAAGAAATAATAAGCATCTATGGTCACAACAATAGACTATCCAGACCTTCAAGATGTCCAGTAGAAAACACATGTAATACCAACACATTTATTAATTAGTTAAATCACATCAAAAACATCCTTGCAGTCAGCATGCAATTTTCAAAATCAAATATTATAAATATCAAACAAAAATATTCAACTACTATACTCAAAGATAGAGCTCCTCTCATCTCCAAAGATCCAAGCATTATATCTACTGCTCCATTAATTTTGTAACAAGATACGAATTTATTCCCAAATGTCTACGGTTGAAACCTTTATACATTTCCTCTATGAGAGAGCCCATCCAAGCCAAGCGCTGAACCTGGAATCTCTGATACCATTTTGTAACATAACCCTTACTGACCCTAGCCCCAACTAAAGGTAGAAGGCGACAGGTATTGCGATGACTCATTCTCCAAGGTACAATTATGGAAATGGGGTCTAAAATTTTGACTTTTTCAACTTCCTCAAAATTTAAAATGGATAACATCGTTGTGTCTGTTTGGTTTAGACGTTTCCAACAATATCAAATTTTCTCCAATTTGACTCTCGAATCAAAAGATATGGTTAATTAAAGTTTGGCCTATCGATAGTGCAATGTGATTTTAGCCTGCGATGTGGCGCTCGCGTGGGTATCCAAGTCAGAGCCCATCATTACCACGTGGCAGTTCTACCCCAACTATCAATTTATTCATGTCAGTCCAACGTATAGCATATGCATATAATTATTATTATTATTATCCAATTTTAAGGTCACAACCAAGTCAGACACCAAATTGGTGTATGAGGTCCCCTTATTTGTGGGACAAGGGATCCACCTCAGTGCAATGATTTTGATTGTTAATTCTATGAAGGCATACATACTCTACCCCCCTCTATTTTTTAACCTGTGACCTCTTAGGAGGAAACACATGCTCTTAACCATTAGGCCCATTCATCCTCTTAACAAACGAGGTACGTGAATGCGAGCCCCTCTACAACCACACCATCCCGAGAATAAAATCCCAACGAGATCCTCTATTATTTCTCATCTAAACTTTCAGAGAGGAAGCGTCGGGGTTATGCAGAGCCCCTGTGGATCCTCCCGCCAATGTGCTCCAATCACTCATTTGCTACAGTCGCACGCTTGGATCCACTGCCACATCATCTCGACCCTTTTTTCCTTGTGACACATTTAAAATATTCTGAGGTTACGTGGAGTCGCCAGGTCATATCACCACATTGAATCGCTTCAAGCAATTGCACGGGTCACACTCCCACTACACCTGTGCATGTAGGCCCCACCACGTCCACGTCACCCCAGGGATCAAATCCTAACACAATCCGCACATGCCTCCACTTGAAACCTCTGAGGTAATTCCTCCAGGGCTATATGGACGATGTTGATGATCCAACCCATCCAACAACTTAGATCTCCTTCACACTTTGTCGTGGCTCTCGGGCCTATGGTTTGACAAGGACTTTAACCTTTAGCCCCCGGAAAACGAATTTCAACCCCCGCTCTCAACACTTAGACACAATGCATGTCCGCGTAGGCGCATAAGCTTGAATCACCTTGCTCCTCTAGGCCCTAAACTTCCGTCCCCCGCGACATGGGCATTTATATAGTTAAATCATTTGATTATAAAGACATCTGGGGTTCAAAATTACTCATCTGTAATTCTGTCGACTCCCAACGTTGCACATCCTACTATAGCTAGGATTTTACCCAGATCTTTGGTGCATACCCGCTGAGCTTAACATCAAGTCTCGATCATGCATGGATGTTTATATATATACCCAATGCTATCTTTCCCGAGCTTTGAGAGGCTTGGCCCAGCCGGGCTATCTTTCCCGAGCTTTGAGAGACTTGGCCCAATCAAGCGTTTATATGCATACCTTTATTTAGATAAAATAGAGCTCTACAATTTATAAACTAAGGCCTGGTGGCAAAATTAGATTTAATAAAAACATTCAAGTATTTATCAAAGACATGTCTATCTCTTTCAAATCCGAATGCTTGAAATAAGCACAAAAATATACATATTCTTTGAGAAAATAATCAAAGCGCCTCTCATTCTCACTTAGGGAAGTGTTAGTATTGACAACAAATGTTTTTATGTAAATGTTAGTTAGGTAGTTGCATACCGAAATGTTTTATGTAAATGATTAGTTAGGTAGTTGCATACCGAATAGTCGGTTAGTTGGTTATGATAGATGTAATGGGTTCATGCCATAAAACTAATGTAATACACCTGCAATAAGATCACAGCGGAGAATCATAAATTAAATTCATTCAAGAATTCAGTATTTCCATATCTTGGCGTATCAAACAAGGGTTCTTTATTTATGTTCTATCTGTCTTTGTTTCTCTGTATTCTACAATTGGTATCAGAGCCAGCGTGTGAAGGTGCGTGAGAAGAGTGACTGAAGGGAGAAGCGGCTGGCTGAAGGCGTTTGAACTGTTGCTGTCTGCCCAGCGTGTGAAGGTGCGTGAGAAGAGTGACTGAAGGGAGGAGCGGCTGCCTGAAGGCGTTTGAACTATTGCAGTCTGCCCAGCGTGTGAAGCTACGTGAGAAGAGACGGCTGTGCTGGCTGAAGGAAGGTGCGTGTGCCTGCGTGAGAAGAGACGGTTGTGCTGGCTGAAGGAAGGAGCGGCTGGCTGAAGGCGTGTGAACTGTAAGGGTTGTGCGTGCAAAGGAGATACAGCGTTGCTGTCTGTGCGGTGAAGCAACTGCCACTGCTGTGCTGCGTTGAAGCAACTGCCACCACTGAGAGGCCTGTGGCGTGGTGCATGACTGGAGCTACCAGACCTGTGCGAAAACGAAAGGAATCCGAAAACCTGAAGAACGAAGCGAATCAGGTCGATTCAGGGATGATAGATGAAGTTTTATCTGCTGAAGAATTGTGTATGATAGATGAAACGGGTTCATGCCATAAAACTAATGTAATACACCTGCAATAAGATCACAGCGGAGAATCATAAATTAAATTCATTCAAGAATTCAGTATTTCCATATCTTGGCGTATCAAACAAGGGTTCTTTATTTCTGTTCTATCTGTCTCTGTTTCTCTGTATTCTACAGGAAGGATGGCATCCCTTGCTGTTAATTTAAGCAATTATCAACATATCACACACAAACAATATATCCACATGCATTATGAGGAAACTTCAAGCATTTAACTTACAAATGCATGACAAAACTTATAAGCAAAACTGGAGAATATTTAAGCATTTTAACCACTAATTTCATGTACCAACATCTCCCAACCATGTAACATTTCTCAGGGCTATGTATTACATTCCAAGACTAAAATTTGTTAATTTTACATCTCTCAATTAAATACATCCATTTACAATAAGGCAAATGGTCACACCGAAGGTGGGTCTTTAATTTTCCACCCAACCTTAGACTCATTGCAATGAGAATCACTTGCAGTGGTCATCCTTGAGCCAAATCCACGATATAAGGGGAATTTTATTCAACAATGTTAGTTGGGAAGCCCTACTCAGCTCAAATATGACAAGGATTAGTTATAAAATCAGAGGGTTTAACAACTCTTTAGCAAGCACCCTGAGTCTTGTTCTCAGTGAATTCTTGGCAAGCACTCATTCCCATTTTCCTCAAAAGTTCTAGAGCTCCTTCAGGCCACCATTTAGCTTCCTAGGAAATTTCATTCCCTCCAATTTACAGGTCTTTCCAGCAGTTCTCGTGTGCTTTCTTTAGAAAAAAATTCCAACCACAACATTGTTGGACTAATGTCTTTTTATAATTTTTCAAAGGTGTCTCTTCATGCTTTTCTTAGGCTCTTCTATCTTTTTTTTTTTAATAATTCCACCATATAATTAATGGAGGGTGTCAGACACCCTACATAGGTACATTTTTCCTCTTCCTTCCTAGATCACGAATTTGTGGTCCCACACTTCAAACCTATTTATAAAAATACACTAATTTATAATTTAGAGTATTATTACATTAAAAAATCAAAGGAAAACATACCCTAAGTGTCACACAAACATTCTGAGAGAATTCTAGAATCAAGGAAAAATGATCCATTTAGGAAATAAGAGCTTCAATGGACTGTTTTCATATATGGTCATTTCAACATAAATTTAGGAGAGAGAAGGGAAAACATTCCATTGGGAGTGAAGCCACATGAGAATTGGAGGAATGATTATAAAAAGTGTTTAAATGAATTATTTTTTACCCGAAGTGAAATTTCATTATTTTATTTTTGTATATTTAACCAAAATTGGTAGTATAATTTTTATTGATATCCTTATGTTTGAAATGTATTTTTATCATATATATAGATTAATTTAAAAAGTTTCAATTCCCGAATTGTTCAACGGCTTGGTGGAGAAGGAGAATTCGTTCGAGGTCCAGAAAGTGGACACTCTGAAAACTTTCTCTTCATTTAACCGGAGGTTGTTGCTCCAAATTCAAAGGTAAGTTTCTGCCGAAATATGATTCATTTCGCTCACAATTTTCTTCATTTGAGCAGTTAAATACCATTATAAAACCTTCATATCCATTTATATTGAATAGATAGTCCCAACAACTTGTATGTATTTGTATCGATTACAATGAACCTAATTGCTTCCTATGGAGCCCAATAATGCCACCATTGAATGCAAAACAATAATGGCAATATCCAGAAGCAGCAATAGGAGGTAGAAGAACAACTTATTCTTAGGCTTTCTTCCAACCTTCAAGAAATCCATTGCTGGCAATACAAAATCTAGAGGAGTAAATCTAATTGCCTCACAAAGTGCAACAAAATCTCAAAAAAATGGAATAGCAGCAGCAATAAAAGTAATCAACACCATGTATATTAATGTCAAAATGAAGCGTGCCATGTAGTGGTTTAGAGCAAATGTTCCTTTACGTTTTGGTATCAAATTTTCCTCAAAATAGGCATATATCGGCCTGCAATATATCTGTGAGGTAGTTTCAGTCAAATACATATTAGGATTTTAATTAGATAATAACTATATTGGAATTGATTCTTGTGCATTACATCATTACATGTAAACACATATATCTAGCTATTTACCTGATAACAGCCTGAAATCTGAATCACAACAAATATGTTTGCCATTACAATTGTCCATGCCGGGGTTGTCAAAGAGCTCAGAATATATGATTGAACCACCGAACCAAATGCCCAATAGCCCACGAATGCTAGTATCCAGTAGCTTAAAATGATAACAGTGTACGCTGCTGAAACACCTTCGTACATATTTGTCTTTGCAGGATCTCTTAGAGTTGACTGCATGACACAGAGGTTGATATTAAATTTGATTTCTTCAATTTGGAATAAAGGAAACTTCTTAGAACAGCGATACATTGACTGTGTGAGTTCATAAAGCAAATCTAAGCCACGGAACTAAATGGTTAAAATGGACATAGATTGTGATTTTTAAGTGAGAATCAGAGGGCCTTGAATCCTAATTTTATGTATTATGGAAATGTGTAAAGACCAGTCCATAATAAAATTGTTATCATAATATAAGAATAATTTAACTAATATTCATCTTCAAAAAAGGCAGGCTCAGCCATTAGCTTGACAATGTCTTTATCCTGGTTTCTGTTATCTTATTTCCCGTTTTCTTTGTGGCAGGCCATTTTGGTCAGCATGGTAGTTATAGGCTGGTGTTGTGTCAGGCTCAGATTTTGAGCCATTAGCTTGACAATGTCTTTATCCTGGTTTCTGTTATCTTATTTCCCGTTTTCTTTGTGGCAGGCCATTTTGGTCAGCATGGTAGTTATAGGCTGGTGTTGTGTCTTTTAGTTCTCACTTGTCACTCTCCTCCTTACAGAGAGTCTATTTTTGGATATTGTCCGATGAGAGACGAGCTTGCTTTTTGTACTTCTTATCAAGCTCCAGTTTTTTGAAATTAAGAAAATTCACTACATAAAATTATATATATATATATAACATTTTATTGGTACCTATATTTCAAGTAACATTGCATCACCAAAAGAAAAAGCTATTGTCCCTAAAGCATTGAATGCTTTAAATATCTTGACAGCTAAAGTCCCATGCAGCTGATTGTCAACTGATTTTTTATTCAGCTGTTTTCCTGCTTGGAAAAGGTTTTTTTAATCCTTGGTCACATAAATGCCAAAAAAAAGTTCACGACTTCTTTTTACCAATTCAATGAAAAAAGTGATGGCCATCTGTCGTACTTTATCCTAACTATACAAATCATTTTAATGGATTACATTATAGAACCTTCATATCCATTTATATTGAATAGATAGGCCCAACAACATTACATTATATAGATGTGATAATTAGTGACCTAGCTCTGCAACAGCGTGAGTGCTCTTGTGAGGAGTTTGGGCAGCGTTGAAGGACGCGGCCGCCTGCCGCAAATCGGCTTGGCTGGGCCTTACTCGAGGTCGCCTGCCTCCATGGAGGTGTTGGGCTCTCCTCAGGGACCTCCCATCTCTCCTCCTCCGCCTTCTGCCTCTGAAGCTTTCAACTCTCTGCTCGCATCCTTGCCAAAGAAGAAGAAAGGCGAAGCTGCAAAGTTTGTGAAGAAACTGGAGGACATCCCCGAGATTTCTCTCCCGCCAGATGGGCCGATCCAAGTCGCTCTGTCTCTAGCAGATCGTGCCCTCGTTGGCCAATTCACAGGGCTTTGGCCATCCCATAAATCCACAGAGATCTGGCTCACCAAGAATTGGGCACCATTGATAAAAAACAAAGTAACCTCATACTTTCTTGGGAGAGGCTACTTTATGTTTGAGTTCACTGCAAAAGAGGACAAGGACTTGATTTTCCAAAATGGACCTTACTTCATGGGCCCTCAGGTATTGTATCTGAATAAATGAACGCCAGATTTCGATCCGGAAGTGGATGTTCCCATAACGGTCCTGGTGTGGGTGAGACTCCCTAATCTCCCAGTGCATTGTTGGAATTGGGATTCGCTGACGCACATAGGCCCTAGGTAAATTTATAGATCAGGCTAATAATAAAGACCAGTACGATTGCGCCAGAATCTGCGTGGAGGTAGATCTAGAGGTGAGGCTCCCGGAAGCCATCAAAATCATCATAGGTCCTTGGACTCGTGCAAAAACTCGACTATGAGCAGTTGCTCTTCAAATGCCAGAAATGCCACGTCTACGGCCATTTTGCCAGAGGCTATCTGTCCAATGGGGTGGAAGAGAAAGGGAAAGAAGAAGGCTAGAACTAGGTCAAGCGCACCAAGACCTCTCACAAGAAGAATGCAACTGCAAATGATAAAGGCCCTCAGACGACCCCTGTTCAGCAATCAACCATGGAAGGCCAAGAGAACAAATTCGAGCTCCTAAGATCTGAAACCATGGCCTCCCAAGAGGTTGAGATCCCAAAGGAAATTTCTCCCGCCAAAGCTTCCCCCTCCGTCTCGACCAAAGGTGGAAGTGCCGCGAAGAGATCTAAAGGAAAGCTCTTAGAAGAGGAGGAGGAAGTCCAAGAATCTGAGGAGTCAGAAGAAGAAGGAGAAATAGGAGACTCTCAATCCTCTCCCAGAAGATCCACAAGAGGACACAAGTCTGCCAGGGAAAAAAAAGAGCAGGAAACCTACAAAGACAAGCTTCAGGGCAGCCAACCAACCCTTGAGAAGCTATTGGAAAAAACTCTGAAGACGACGAGGAATCAAACTCAGGGTTCCAAGGGAGCCCACCATAACAAAAGTAAATGATGAAGATCGTCTCCTGGAACTGTAGGGGTATGGGCACTAGAGCCAAGGAAGAAGCAATGAAAAGCTTAACAACATTGGAAGCCCCCGATATCCTCCTCATCTAGGAGACCAAAATGGAGGATACAACTTTCCTCCAAGCAAGTAAAAAAATTTGGAATAAAAGCAGAGCGCAAGCTATCTCTGCTCGTGGAGCCTCGGGAGGGCTTGGCTCCCTTTGGAATGCCAACAAGTTCTCAATAATCTCTGAGACTTTGAACACCCACTGGATCTTCTTAAAGATTTAGCATCTTGATACCAAAGAGATCATAGGTCTTTTCAATGTGTATGTCCCTAACAATGTCGAGGAGAAGAAGATTTGCTGGGACTCCATAAAAAATTTGGCAGATCTAGAGAACTTGGAAAACATCATCATCACTGGAGATCTCAATCTCACCCTTCTTTCATTAAAAAAAAGAGGAGGCTGCATAGTAAGGGATCTAGCAAGGGAATGGGCAGAGGATCTCATGCAGGACTGGGACCTACTAGACATAAAGCCTTATTTCGGTAAGTACACTTGGTCAAATAAAAGAGTCAGTCCCAGTCATATAGCTGCAAGACTAGATAGATTTCTTGTTCAAACTTCCTTTCTTCTTCTCGATCTAGAGGCTAGAATGCACATCCTCCACAGCAGTGTTTCAGATCACAAGCCCATTAGACTTGAGCTACTGGCTCTCAAGGATCTAGGCCCTATTCCTTTCAGATTCAGTCCTCTATGGATCAAAGAGGCAGATTTCATGCAAAAGGTTAGGGATTGCTGGAAGGAGTCAGTCAGGGGTTCCCCCTTTTTTGTTTGGGAAGAAAAACTTAGAAGAGTAAAAGTGATGCTGAAAAGATGGGCCAAGACTTTTCCCAACCCTGCAACTGAAAGAAAAAAAATTCAAAGTTCCTTAGAACTGCATCATCTTCAACTTGAAGAAATTGAAATCACAAAAGAAGACTTGGACAAGGAGACGCAGCTTCAGCAGACATTTCACAAGGCTTGCTTGGTTGAGGAAGAATACTAGAGGCTTAAATCCAAGAGTCTTTGGCTCAAAGCAGGAGACAAAAACTCCTCCTTCTTTCATAAGCAAGCCCAAGCCAGGAAATGCTCTAACTCCATCTCTGAAATTAAATAAGAGAACTACATCCTAAAGGATATAGCCAGCATCAAAAAGGTAGCTTCCGACCATTTTAAGAAGATGTACAGTGAGGGAATGGAGGTTGGACATAGTTCTAAACTCCTGGATGTAGTTCCCCACCTGATCACTGCTAGGATGAACCATCTGTTAGAAGCTAAAGTCAACAAAAATGAAGTAAAGGATGCCCTCTTTGATATGGACCCCGACAAAGCCCCGGGATTGGACGGATTCACAGCCAGATTCCTTCAGTCTTGTTGGTAGATTGTGGAGAAGGAATTCCTCAAGATGATCCTAAAATCCCAAGATTGCCAGAAAATTGGAGGCTGCACAATTTCAACATTCCTCGCCCTTATCCCCAAGGAAAAAGGAGCAAACTCGTTCAAAAGATTCTGCCCGATCTCCTTGTGCAATATTGGATTCAAAGTGATAACCAAAGTAATAGCGAACAGATTGAGGAACATCCTCCCCAAAATCATCCCGAAGAACCAAGGAGGATTCATTCATGGCAGACAGATCATGGATAATTTCATTTTGGTTCAAGAGGCGATCCACTCTAGCATGCATCGAAAAGAAAAAGGTATGGTGGTCAAGCTTGACCTAGCAAATGCTTTTGATTGAGTTAAACATAGTTTTTTGTTGGATGTTCTGCACAAGATGGGATTTGGATTAAGCTTTATAAACTGGATTCAGGCTTGTATATTAGAGCCCTGGATTGCTCCCTTGGTAAATGGTAGGGCTGTAGATTTCTTCAAAGCCTCTAGAGGGCTGAGGCAGGGGTGCCCCCTCTCACCCCTCCTCTTTGTGATGCAGGGTTCTGCCGTCAGCTTTTATCTAGACAAGAAGAACCAGGACTAAGAGATAGCTGGGCTGAGCATAGCAAGAGGGGTAAAAACATCAATCATGCCCTCTTTGCTGATGACACCTTGTTGTTGGGAGCTGCAACTCCGCTCTCAGCTGCCAGATTTAAAGAAGTGCTGGATGAATTCTGTGAAGTCTCGGGCAGCAAATTAAACAATGGGAAATGTGATATTTATTGCTGGAATATTTCTCCATCTTCCCTAAATTCCATTGATGGATGCCTAGGTTTTGCAACCTCTTCAAATTGAACCTCTTTCAAATATCTTGGCCTTCCTATCTTCCTCAAGAGGGCCTTGAGCAAATATTGGAATCGTCAACTAGAGAAATTCAAAACTAAAATGCAAGCCTCGGGCTCCTCCTGGCTCAATATTGCAGGCAATGCTCATCAAAGCAGTGCTCAACAGTCTTCCATTATTCCAATTTTCTGTTCTCTTAGCACCTGTGGGTATTCTCAAGAAGATGGAGGACCTTATTAGGAAGTTTTTCTAGAAGGGAGGCAAGCAAAATGAAAAGAAAATCCCACTTGTCAACTGGGAAATTGTTTCCAAGCCTCTACAGGAGGGAGGACTGAATTTTAAAAACCTCTGCGCTCAAAATTTAGCCATGGGAGTGAAACTGATTTGGAGAATTATAGCTCCCAATCCAGGCCGGGCACATTTAGAATTATGGAAAAAATACTTCAGAGGAAGGCGTCTTCACTGCTTGGATAAGCCCAAATCTCAATTCAGATCTCCCTTCAGCATTCTAAGTATCAAAGCAGCTCCTTTGGTGAATGTGCAGCTTATTGGATCCCTAGGAACGATTAATCCATTAATCTATGGGAAGACCAAATTATGAGCAAGCCCCCGCTGGCTGAAACTCACTCCTTGCATTTGCTGCGGACGTGGATGATGGACGCACACATTAAATCGTTGTGGGATATGTCATGTTGGATTGGACATAGCTGGGTAGGCTGGAAGCAGCTCCCTGTCCCTCCTGCTCTCCAAAGCAACTGCGCAGAGCTCTAATCTTCTGCACGAGTTGGCTCCCATTCACATTCGAAGAAAAGATGCCCGTGGATGGGGTCTGCAGCACGAAGGCTACTCAGTGGCACAAGGGTATTTTAAATGCTTAGAAAGGCCATACGTACAGCCAGATCCTGCTCCCTAGAATGGGATATGGAAGTTCCCCTCCCGAAAATTGATCATTTCTGTTGGTTGCTTTGCCATAATAAAAAATAAAAATAAAAATAAAAATAAATAAATAAAATAAAATAAAATAAAATAAATAAATAAAATAAAATTTAACGAATGATAGGTTGCAGAAGAGGAGATTTTTGGGCCCTTCTAGATGCATACTATGTAAAGATAAGGCAGAATCTGCCCTTCACGTCATGCTGGAGAGAGCTCTTAGGAGCATGGAAATCTAGCAAGAGCTCTTAGGAGCATGGAATTCTAGCTTCACTCTCCCCTGCATTATCCCAGATCTATTTACTAGTTGGTTGTCCAGATACCCAGGTCCAACCCCAAAAAATAAATTAATCATAGCAGCTTGGACTTCTCTTCCCAAAATTATCAGTTGGCAGATTTGGTTAGAGAGGAATAGAAGGATATTCAGAAACAAAGAGCAGGATTTTAGTCTCGTTGCAATCAAAGTCAAATGTCAGCGAAATGAATGCCTAAGAGATAGAATGGATGATTCAAGCCTATGCCAACAAGACATCAAGTTGGGTGCTGCACTCAGTCTCCAATTCCAAAAATCGTTATCATCCCCATTCCTCCCAAAGAATGGCAAATCAGAAAAAATGAAGAAGACTTTCAATCCTGGATTTCCAAGCAAACAATCCCCTCTCTCTTCTTTGACGAGGCAGCCAAGGGAAATCCGGGAATCGCTGCTGCGGGAGGGCTCATAATAAATATAGAAGGAACTCCTATCCACAGCTTTGCTTGGGGACTGGGTCACTCCTCTAGCATGCAAGCTAAAGCATTGGCTCTTTTCCAAGGGATCAAGCTGCTCAAAAAATTGGGATTCAGGGAGGTTAATGTCTTTGGTGATTCGTAGGTCATCATCAAAACAATGGTGACAAACATTATTCCAACAGATTTGTGTTTTGCAAGGACGATCAGAAGATTCAAAGCAATGGCAAAGTCCTTGAAATTGGAATTTTTCCATGTGCTAAGAATAACCAATAAAGAGGCGGATATTGAAGCAAACAAGGCAGCCCAGTTACCTGTTGGGGCTATTCTTAGAGACAAAGAAACATCGTGGGATCCAATTCCTTAATCCCCTATCTTCCATGTTTTACTGCATTTTATTGAAGCAATTTGTATGCATTCACAAGTTCGGGCAAATAACAGAAATAGAGTTCATTGTAAAATGTAAGAAGAGACAAATCATAAGTGTATGCGCCTTGATCCTCTTGTTGGAGAGGTGCTCAGAAATCACCTCCAATATCTATAATCTATGTTGTGGCTTTATGCCAAATATCTAATGCAATCCTAAAAAAAAAAAAAACAAAAACAAAAACAAAAAAACAAAAACAAAAACAAAAACAAAAACAAAAACAAAAAAAACAAAAAACAAAAACAAAAAACAAAAACAAAAACAAAAACAAAAAACAAAAAACAAAACAAAAACAAAAACAAACAAACATTACATTATATAGATAATTCAATTTGCAGTTACGCTTGATGGTTGTTAACTATTCGGGAATATTTGTAGAGTGTTGTGTGTTTAGCTACTGGTAATAGGCTTGCAGCTTCCAGGTGCCCTTTCAAATCCATTCACTAGTCTAGGGGTTGCTCCAGATATTGTTTGGAACTCTATCCCTACGCCTATAACACATTCTCAATTACCTCGTATCCATGCAAGAAGATTGCCAGAACTCAAGGCCTTCCCCAAGGAGGCTCTGGCAAGACCTGCTTTCGAACCATGGGATGTACTTGCTCCATTGATCCTAGGAATATTCAGTAGAACCAGAAACCAATTGGGAATTTATTTTTGATCCAAATATCCTACTTACATCCGTTGGAGCTCCAGTTGCACCAGACATTCTTGTCCATGTCAGGATTGTCTTAAAGCTTCAGCTGCTCTTTGTGAAAGTAGAGAAGCTTCATCGCTTCTATTAGATGAAAAATTTTACGACATGATTGAAGTCTATAATCTGGAACTGTTCAATATTTTTATTTGGTGGATTTATTTTGTTTAATATTTATTTTAAATATAGATTTAGTTTAATTTTATCGTAGGTTTAAATTAATTTTAATTTAGTTTTTAGGTTTTTGGTTTAAATTAATATTTTAATTAAGTAATTTGGTTTTGTTCACCTTGAGGATTTTTTATAGACATATATTTTGATTTAAATTGTAGGGAAATAAGGATTTTTTTAACAAAAACTAATGGATATTTAATTTAAGTAAATATTTAATATATTTTTATTTTCATTTTTTTTTATTGTGTATAGTTAACTTAAATATTTAATTATTATTTATTTTCAAATAATAATAAAATTTAATTTATTAAATTATAGAATAATATATTTTTAAAATGTTGATAGTTATGGTTAACCAGAAAGAAATAGATATGAATATTGATTTTTACCTTAAAGTGTTTTTATGATGTTTTTAACAACACCATTGTTTACATATTCATTTATAAGGAAGTAAGAAAATGGAGGAAAATAGACATGAATGGGAGGTGATTACCAAAGGCACCAAGCAAGTGTTCACTTGTTTTGTTAGTGGTTGTGTGGGGATCTTGAGTCGACCTAAGCTATCTTGCCTCAATCACCATCGCGCTATCATGCACAATCCTCCCACCAATTCCTCTGCGTCAAAGAGGTTAGGTAAGAGATGCAAATGCTAAATGGGCTGTCAAATGAACAAGTGCAGTTAAAAGACAAAATGCAAAAATACAATATGATTTAGATGTAAGGCTATGTCGTGCACGACAACAAGCATATAAAATATTTGTCAATGAAGAAATTATTTCAGATGTAAGTATTTATTTGTATATGTTTTTTATTAATATGAATTTATTGTTGTGGACTAAATTCATTGAAACTTGTTTTCATAGTCAGTTGTTACATTTGATCAACTCAATGATACTTCAAAGCAAAAAAATTGTGAAAAAATTCAACGTTGGGATCAGATTCTACCTCATAAATGTATGGAAACAATGAGGCGCATAGATATTGCTTTAAAAGAAAAAGTAAGGATTGAGGTTCCTGATGATGTAGGGAAGAAGGATTAGATGGGCACACCCATATATTAAACTTTGATGAAACTAATAATGACAATGACAACACAGTTGAGTCCATTTTTTTGCATATATTAATTTTTTAGACATTTTAACATTAAATAATATTTATATTTATTATAATTGTATACTAATTTCTCATTGTTATTGATATGCATAGCCTAATCAACAAAATTCCTTAAATTCAAGCTACCAACTATTACGATGCTCGCCTAGATTTCAAGGGTTTCAAGGGGTTATTGGGCCAGTAAGTTTTTAATCCATATAACCTATTCCACAAGAAACATTAATATATAAATTGTTATGTTTTACCATAATGATGGGATGAGAAATGGATGTTCTATATTCTATATTGTTATCTTTGATTTGTTTTGATTATATATATGTGTGTGTTGTTTCTTATTTATGGTGCAAGTGTTCCCTTTGGAACCATTGCAATCAATGAAAACCCCTGAAGATTATCGAAGTCTTAAGAAGAATGGAAATGAAATAGTTCAAACTACAACCATCTTCACATCCAATGTCACAATGCAAAGTAAGTTTATATTTATTTATACTCTTATAATTTTATCATATTTTTACATTTAATTCTATTTGAGTCACATACTTATATCTATGTATAATCTAATGTTCAAAGTAATGAATATATATCTCCTAAAACACCTTTGCACATGTATGATGGTGAACATGATAGTCAACAAAAATCACATTCTCCTCAACCATTGCGACATTCATCTAGACTTCAAGATAATTTAAGAGGTAAGTTATATACCATATATCTTAGCTCATGATAACATTGACATATGTTTCTATAATTTGAACTAAATAACTAGTTAATGCATTGTCTTTTCATATTTGTTACATGGTCCCCATATTTTCATTATATCTATATGGATTTTGATATTTATTGATAACTAGTTAATGCATTGTCTTTTCATATTCGTTACATGGTCCCCATATTTTCATTATATCTATGTGGATTTTGATATTTATTGATAATGTTGTAATTTCCACAGAAAACAAAAAAGATAAATGTTGATGCTATGGTTAAAAAGACCAAAATCACGCCAAAGGACTTGAAAGCACGTGGGTTCAAGTCACACAAACAATACATAGATCATATATGCTCAACTAGCATTGCTCTCACTAAACCCACTAAATTTGCTACTTTGAAGCCTAAACATTCCAACAAGTTTAAATGACTTAGGCTACAACAATAGAACTTTAGCCATTGTTTTGTCCATAAAGGGACTATAAGGACAGTTCAAATATATTAACTTTCTTTTATTTTGTTTTAAATGTTTTGAACACCACTACTTTTGGCACCTAAAACACGAAAGATACATTTTGTTTAATGAGAACTAGTTTTATTTAGATATATAAAGTATGAGTTTTTGTTTGTGGAATATTACATGTGCTCCCTCCAACTAGGCATATATCTTTATCATTTTTTAACATGAAAGGTTTTGACAAAATCTTGCTAAATTTGATGTTGGTTTAAGTAAAATTTGCTTTATAACAAATGTTGTTTAAAAGGTTATCAATCTTTGGAATATTATATATAGTTTAGTCACATTTTTTGTCGGTATTTCTATGCACTATGGATGGGTAGAAATCTATGATATTGAAGATAGCATTTGATTCATTGAGGAGCTAGTGATAAAAAAATGCAAAAAAGTATGACTTTTATTTACGAAATATTATATACAATTCATGTATTTAAAGATGCATATATTTCTTGAATGCATTTCTTTACATAAAAGGTGTGTTAATAATTGTTCAATTAAATTTATATGTTAATACATGAAAAATCTTTTTATCTTTAGATTATAAAATTTCTTTATAATTATGATTATAAAGATAAAAATGTATCCATTTATTTATTTATTTGATGTAAAGCTTTATTATAGTAACAAAATGTTGTTATTTTTTTTTTAAGTGTATAAATAAACGAACTATCCTCTTTAAGAAGTTTCTATATGATTGGAATTTCACCTTAAACATTCTAATAAATAGATTTTTATATTATTTTTATGTTATATTAAGTTTTTTAATTAAAATGTTATTTTATTCCAACATATAAAGATGAATCATTTTAGAATAATTTTGGTAGTTTATCTTTACCACTCCAACTAAATACAACCAAGTAGCTTTTTTTAAATATAAATACTTAAATATCAAACCAAATTAAAAATTGATAAATAAATAGGAATACATAAATGTATAATATTATACTATAAATTTTATATAATGGTAATTATCATTAAAACATTAATGAATTACACAATTACATCCCTATTATCAATATCTTATTAACATAAAGTATGTGTATGCATAGTTAATAATTTATTATTTTTATCAATATATTATCAAATATAAATACATTTTATTATAATGGTTTGAAGTACATATTAATAGAATTTTAATTGATGTTAATATGTGACACTGTGATAATTTGATTATAAATTCATTATATAGTATTATATTTTTTTATGGGGAAATATCTTCCAAATCCATTCAAAAGAACAAGCAATATTCATCATATAAATGCTTAGTAAGAAAAAACTATATGAAATGAAGTTATCCATTCACCATATAGCTATAACAAACCACTTATATAAAACTTTACCTATTCTTAAAAAATCATAGTAGATCAAATAACAAATCCTAGTGAACCAGAGTAGTGCATATATTACCATTTGATAACAATGTTGAAATTGAAATTTGAACAAGAATGAAATTAAAAAAAAAAATAAAGTCATTCCATTTCATTGGAAAATTGTTTAAAAAAAACCAATTTTAATGTTTGTAGGCCTTGAAGCTATTCTCTCCTAATTTTTCTGCATGCTTCCCTATCACAAACATCTACACATTGTCAAATGGTTGACTCCATCATCCATAAAATTTAGAGAGTCTCATAAATTGTAGGGCAAATATTCATTTCTATTTAAATTTTAAAAGAGTCTCATAAAAAAATTGTGGGGTGGAGATTCATTTCTAATTAAATTTTAAAAATAACACGGTTGTCTATACTCAATTTTCAAAGTTTTTATTAAATTTTATTTTAAAATTTCTTCCAAATTTAAAATAAAAATTTACTGTAAAACTATTTTTTCTAGTTTTTTTTAACCTTTTAATAATTTAATTTGTAGAGACTCTTGGGAGAGCCCAATGAAGTTTTGGGTTCAAATATTAGTGGCTATCAGCGATTGGGTGAGAACTGGAATGATGAAGATATAATCCAACCAAGCTTAAAAAAAAAATTGTGAAATTTTAATTTAATTATATAAATTTATAGAATTTATATATAAATAATTATTTCATCTATCCAATATTTACATTAAAATTTGTAATAAAAATTAGTAATAATCAAACGTAATATAATTAATATAAAAATATAGCTCGCTTAAATCAAACATAATGAAAAATTTTAAGATATGTTATTAATTTAACTTCTAGAATATTTATAACAAAATGTATTACTCTAATAAATCTTATTTTTGCATCTGTAAAAAATAATTTAATATTAAAGTAAAAAAGCATATCCATTATTTATTAATAAGAATATTCAAAAATACTTATATCTAGATATTATGTTCAATACAAATAATGATATATTAATGGCGTTGATGTTCAATTTAAAGATAAAATAGAGAAATTCTATTTAATTTATGCTTTAAAGTTTTTAACATTCTTCTCAACTTTTAAAAACATTTTAACTATTTATTCAATATAATGATTATGGAATTTGAATTAAGCTTTGTGTATATTTAGATGAAAGTCTTGTATATAGACATGGTTTTTATTTATAAAATATTGTAGATAATATATGTATTTAAAGACGTATATTTTGTTTGATGTACCTCTTTGATATAAAAAATATTAATAATTGTTAATTTAAATTTAAATGTCAATACATGAAAAAAGTCTTTATCTCTAGAATATAAAATATTCTTATAATATTGGTCATCTGCTCCTTGTTTATAATCAAAATTTCAAAGCTTTTGCACATCTCATCCATGGTTGGTTGTAATATCAATTACATTTTAGATATTATATAATCTCCATGTTGAGTGGTGAAGGTTACACGTCATCTTTCTACTAAAAAGTAGAAGTAGCACATATGGATGAAATTAAAATATTTTACTACCAATTGCATTATCTATCTAATTATGTTATCAGTGATGGACATTGAAGTATTTTGTTTATAGGTGATATTGCAATGGTTTATTATTATTATTATTATTATTATTTATGTTCAATATGAATAATTTTCCATTATTACATTTTTTTATGTAATTATTATTTTATTATCTTAATTGTACATTACATGATGATTATATAATTTATCTTAATGTAACATTACATGACGAAAGCAATAATTAATATTAAATAAAAAAATCTATATAAAATAAATATATAAAGTAATCACATTAATGTATAGGTAAAATAGATTCTTTTTATATTGATCTTTTAAGTGGGAGGGGGGAAATATCTTCCATATCTATTGAACAGAACTAGTAATTTTCATCATATAATTGTTTAATAATAAAAATTTACATGAAATGAATTTCCTATTTGCCTTAAATAGATAACAAACCAAAGAACAAACCATAATAAACCGCAGTGCATATATTACCATTTGACATCAATGTTGACATTAAAAGTACACCAATATTTAGCACAAGAACTGAATTTTAAAACTAAGCCTCCTCTAAAAATAGTTCATTACATTTCATTGGAAAAATAGTTCAGTTCATTTCAAAATATAGTTCGTTACATTTTATTGGAAATTTTGTTTCAAAAATAAAGACACTAATACTTTGTAAAATGGCTCATAGGCCTCTGAATTTATTCTCATTGAAGTTTATTCCCACTCCCCTATCAAAAACATTAGCCTTGGCGCATCTTCAATGTCCAGAACTGCATGACAATAAAAACATTAACAAAGAAAATATTTATTTAGCATTGTTAAAAAAAATCTAAATAATACTAAGAAAAAATTAATTCCCACATATTATGAGTGTAAGATCAATCGAACCCATATATGAATTTAAGATATGTTATTAATTTGAATTCAAATATTATAGAAAATGATAACAAAAGGAGTAACATTTTTCCCCATCTATCATCATGTAAGTGTGGTTAGAGGAATCTCACATTTGTCCATGATTATTCTATTCTTGCACTGGAATTATTAACTTCGATATTAAATTTACCTTTCCTCAAACTTCACATGTTCAAATCTGGAATCAATGGGCTTGTCGACATGTTTGTGTCAATTTCTTGAATTGCTACATAATTTGATTGATATTTGCTCAAAAACCATGTCCCGAAAAAACAAAGTTAGAGTTGATTGCATGACATAGTGCACTAAATATTTAATTAGATAAGAATTCATTCAATTATATAAATAAACAACAACATTTTATAAATGTGTACCTGTTGAACCCTTGACAATATCATCAGAAAATAATTGTCGAGCATGGCTTTGTTGATTCTGACATGTAGATCCCTCAATATTTCCATGTTTTTTTAAAGTACTTTCATTTGTTTTTCCATGCTCTTCCTTGAATTTGAGCGAACTCACCCAACCTTTTCAAATTGTGGTTTTTCCTTCCTTGAATTTCTTTCGTGACCACATCGTATCTTTTTACTTTATGGGCTCAAAAAACTATGTTTTCTCTTATTCATAATTCTTGATGGAAACATCACAATAGCAAAAAAATTATTTGTCTCTTCACTAAATGTGCTACACATCTCATCAATGCCATTTTCAATTTCTTCTAAACTCTCCAATTTTGTAGGCAAATTGTTTAATATATCCATTAGCTTCTTGTTGATTAATGCACGTACAACTTTTGATCTTTCAATCTCAGAGATTGAATTTTTGAGTGGCGTAGTTGCGAAATCAATAGGTTCTAATAAAATAGGCACATGATGAATGCTTGATTGGTCTTCTGACAACAAGCTCATTATACCTGCTTGATTTAAATCAACTAAAAATCTATGACTTTCGGTAATTGGACTAGAAAAATTTGGCAACGTGTTAAAGTCCAAACCATGTTCACTGGCCCACATTTGAACTTTGAATATATGCTTACAAACATTTCCATTCAATGTCCAATCACAACTACAAAAATTAAACTCGAACTCTGTGCATATGACATTATACCAGGTATGAGGAGTATCCTTATTTTGGCTACGAACCATAAATTCATTTATACTCTTAGGGTCATGCAGACAATCTTCATCTCGTATTTGATTTGCTCTAGACTTTGAGAGAGTCTCTTGTTTCTTATACTTTGTAGGCCTTATAACTCCTGCTTCTTGATTGTGAATATAATATAGTTCAACTTTTTTCAACAACACAAATATTAGCCAATCCACACATTTGTGGCAAGCAATATTTGCCTCATATAAGTACCTATACCTTAGATGCATACGGTAGGACTCAATTGAATTATTTGTGTCTTGATTAGAATGTGGAAGCTTCCCATAAGCTTTTGCCCACATATCTACAAAAGGTAATGACCACAAATTATTATCAAATATAAGATAATGGCTGAAAACATTTAATTACAGACTAATAGTCATGATATGATGTTGCATAACGCTTACATATTTTATCATTAAATATCCAAGTGGTGTCAAAATATTTCAAAAAATGTTCCTCTTCACTAAATTCAGAAAATATTCCTGCAACAACTTTTCATATTTACTCATCATCCTTGCATGAGTGCATGATTTTCCCTAAAGAACATAAAATGCAGACTTTGTTTTCTTTGCGTTTAACTTTGCTTCCAACATTTTTCACCCATGCTTGATGGACGTGCTATACACATAATAGGATGGACGAATTAGTTAGACACCTGAATGGTACAACATTAGAATAAAGTAAATTATGAATGAAATATGTTTTTCATGTTTCTTTTGTAAAAAAAATATGGTACCTTAATGCTTGAATCTCAGCAACAGCATCATCTGTGATAAATGCTTTTACATTCCAACCTTGATGCTCTTTCATTCCCATTGCAAATAAAGTTGTCAACCATTTTTTAATATCATATGTGGTATTGCGTGAAGAAATCACCCAAGCCACCAGGACACCATTACGATGTTTGTCAAATACCATTAAGGTATAGAGTTGATACTACATTCAAAACACATTATTATAAGTATTTTGTTAAAAAAAAGACTTATTTTATTATCACTATAGGAATCAAAATATTGATAATACGCACCCCATACATATTCGTACTAAATGTAGAATCCATTGACATTTTTTGAATGTGTCACCATCATGGAACGCATCCAATGTGTTTGTATGCCTATAATAAATGGTATGTTTTGCACAACATCTTATTTTTTATAGAAAAAGAAACTATCTGGAAACTGATTGTACCAACACTAAACACTTGTTGGATCATTGTCATCCTTCATATATTCCTTTTGTCTAATATTATTTTAAATGTTAGAAATATCCATCCTAGTCATTAAAGTGTCCCGACCCACTCTTGTAAATAGCTCGCCAGATTGGTTCTCCACATCAGACATTAATTTGTCCCAAATCATTGTGACATTAAAACCATCTTCAACCATACTGCACACACTAGCTCGTAAATCGAAGGATACATGTGGTACATACTTGAACATTTGAGGTCTTCCCATTGCACTCTTTCCATGATAGAAAGCACAAGATTTATCAAAATGTCTACACTCAGTGTATGTTATAATAACATCATTTGGATGCACATAAAGGCGGTGCATGATGAAGTGACATCTACAACCAACTTTTATGCTTTGGCATGGACTCCATTTTTTTTGTTGTTGATCCTTTTCAATTATTTGAATTTTCATCACATTCGTATCTACATGTCGACTCAGGACCATATGCACACCAATAACTAAATAAAAACAATGATAAGAAAATAGAAAACATGTCTACACATTTTGACTTCATTTGAACTTGAATTAGATGTATTTAATCAATTGAACAAATAAAGACTCACATGGTATATTCAATATATGTGTTAATGCGAGCACATATAACATCTTCCACCTTTTTAGATCGATTTGTACTAACAACAAATTGAGTGGGAGCATCTTCATCTAATTTATCTCCATTTATAAAATCATCCAGTCGACTATAAGGAATAATAACTATTTGATCCCCTTCAATTTCATTCCATGTTAGATCTTTAGCAGAAAATTCTATCATATCTTCTGGGTTTTCAGTGTCCAACTCCATAATTTCATCCCACTTTCCCATTTATAGAGTACCTATAAAAATTTGAAGTATTAGGAGAACAACAAATATGACAATAAGCTTTTATAAATATTTTCCTATATGTGTTTCCTCATCTACATGTGTCGCTTCTAGATATGCATGTTGATATATATTTGTGCAATTACAAAAGTCACACGTATAGAAAAGTCAAAAGTGCACTTATAAAATTTAATTTCTTTATATATGTTTGCGTATCTATTTGCATATACATAAGCACTTGCATATACATATGGCGTTTTCAATTGAAAATAATTGATTTTGGGGGAATTGTTTTATGAAATAAAAGAAAATAAGAGAAAAAGAAGGTGAAAGGTTAGATTGCATGAGGAAAAATAGAGAAAAATGAAGAAAACAGAGGCCTCAATGATAAAAAGGACTCTGAGGAGCAGTTCACAACCTTATATCAATTCAGTTTTGGAGCTCTCTATCTATTCTCTCATTATACTCTAGCACACCTAGAGTTTTCTTGCAGCACTCTTGGAGCTTCTTGGCATACATTGGATTTGGGGAAGGAAGGCAAAGGAAGGCAAGAAAGCGCAAGGGAACAGGTGGATCAACAACTACAGTTGGATTGTTTTGCATGTAACAAGTTGCATGTATGATTTTCTTAATGCATGGTAAATGCATGTGGTTTCATGGTTATGATATGTCATTGACATGGAGGATTTCTTGGATAAATAGTGGTTTTAGCCTTGCCTTGCCATTTCGTGGATAACCATGGTGTTGTGGGTTTTTCCGTTTGTTATTTTGGATTAGTGTTCATGTTCCTTATGGTTGTGGGTTGAGTTACTAGTTAAATGTGGGAGGAGTTGTTATACAGATTGTACGATAGGATGAATAGGGACAAGGATGCTCCTAATAAGTATGTTCATACCAGAAACATTGCCCCCATTCGAAATTGTCTGGGGATTAGAACTAAGCAGAGGGTTCCAACCAAAGGGTCCTATTATAGACAAGGTTGCTATTGAATCTCAGGTGAAATGTGAGGAAACAGAGTAGGAACCATATCGACTTGTGTTGTCTTCATCAGCAAAGGTGGCTAAAAAATTTAATTTAAGTCTTGACCACATTCTTCACAACATACATGTGAAGAATGTATGTCGACTCAGGGCCATGTCGATTGAGGAGTAAGTAGTGGCTCCAACGCCCCGCATGCGGGGTTAGTGATGTATGGAGTAACAATGTGTCTTGGAACTTTCGCTTAATTCGGAAGCCTGCTCACAAGCTAGCACGTTTTCAACATGTATCGTAACTGTTGTAAGACTAATCTTTAACACATGTAATGCATGTTGCTTTAACCTGTGTTTAACACTTGTAATTCACTTGATGTGTGGTGTGTTTCTAGCAAAGCTGGGGCTTCTCCCAACTGGCTTAGGACTCACTCCCACCCTCCCCCTCTATGGTGAAAGAACCATTGACACAAGAGACACTTATAATCACCAGGCACGCGAACCTCACTTCTCGCAAGACAAAGAAGACCACTCTCCTATGCTGACAAGCAAGAATTGAGGCAAATATTTAAGATAATGGCAACCGAACCATCATACCAGATGGGACTCCCACACCAAATGGTGTGAAGTCTAGTTGGGACTTCATGCCGGGGTGATCCCCTGAATGTTAGTAGGTCCAGCACCGTCAACACATACAAAACCCGTATAAATTTTGAAGGATTTCTATTTAATTTCTTTTATTAATTAAAAGAGAAAGGTGCCGACGAATATGTTTCTCTATCTTTGTAAAGAGTTTGGTTTCTTTTATCGGACCAATTATTTCGAATAGAGAGATAATGTAGTAACTGTCAAAAAGTTTGTTCCTCAACTGATTTTGTTTTAATAGTTAGTTTAGTTAGGCTAGGAAGAAGAAATGAAAATCCAGGAATAAGACTTTGGGGGGTTCCAGAATTTTGTCCCTCAAAGGAAAATACAATATTGTACTTTCACTTTTCATGTGTTGATGAATAAATTTTTCACAGTGATTCCAAATTTGTTGGGTATGATAAGTGTTTCGTGCTTCATCTTGTGATAATTTTTCTTCTTAGAAAAGTGTAATGAAGTTGTTGGGATTTGATTTTACAGTGTTGTGAGTTTGAGTTTTTGTGAATCAAAATTAAAAACCCTTAATGATGCATTCTTATTTTCTAAATTTCATTACATGCTAGTCATATTTATTGCAAAGTTTAAGATAAAATATTATGTGCAAGGCAACCTGTTATCTAAGACTTTCCACCATCACTTTTTTCTTCTCTTTCTTCATTTCTATTCAACATCAGAAGGCCACTTTGGAAACATTGTTCACATATAGAAAGTTAAAGGCTTTTAATCAAATTTATGGGGTTTTATGAAATGATGGGACAATCAATTAACTCTTTTACAGTTCTGAATAAATGACTTGGGCACTGATCTCTTCTCAACCAAAGATTATATCCCAACATGCAACAAACGAGACGAGGAGGATGGGATCCCCTATGGTGTCGAGTAGAGTGTGTGTTGCTTTGTGTGATTGAGGGAAGGAGATGATTCTCAAAATAAATATATCACATACATAAAACAAAGCAAAAATCAAATGATTACTTTCCATTTAACTTTAGATTGTGATCAATCAAACAAAAAAATGGTTTTCGTTTGTTTTTGCGTAAGAATAAAGATCCTATGAAGACCTATTCGTCCTTTCCACTCTCAAAGTAATGGGGCCTTGTGAAGATATATTCTGATGGGTACTGGGGCAACGTCCTGAAAAAACTGGTGACGCCTTCCAGCGGCTGAAGAATTGACCAAGGTAACAAATGAGGCTTTGGTTTTGCCCGCACGTCCACCTATAGGGATGGAAGCCCTAGATTTTGGCCACTAAAGTACCTTCGTCCTACATGAGCATTCGATTCTTTAGCTTCTTAGTAGTCAGTTACCAGTACCGATCACTAGACAGGTCGGGCAGCGCCAAATAGTACCACACGCACTTGACCTAAGCCGAACCCCCTCTGAATCGGGTCTCTGCCATGCTTGGGTATTCTTCTCCGTGGGATGATTGAAGGATTTTAAGCTCCCTAAAAAGTCAACCGCTATGTTTCAAAGATGTAACATGACCATGGTGGCTTATGGAATACCTACCCCTGATGGTCCTAACCTGAACTATAAATTCTTTAGTGGCCCCTATGGGGAATTGTTAGGCCGCTATACTACTAGTATAACCCCTTATTGTTATTAGTACAACCCCCTCATTATATTGTTGTACCCATGTAGTCCCCATATTGTTACTATTGTGCCCCATAGAAGCCCACTATTGTTATTATTGTGCCCTTACATTATTATTGTTATGTCGGCTCTGATTATATTATGACCCCTTAGACGTCTATATATAGAAAGGAGGTCTTGTCATTTGTATCATCCAAGAATTGTTCATTTGTGTAATGTAAAGGAGGTTGCCCCCTCGAAGAGGCTTATTTATAAGGCTTTGATCTATCTTTTCTATCTTTTTGTGAGTTGGTTTCATAACATTTGGTATCAGAGCTTTGGATTATAGGGTTTTGCTGCTCCAAACAGGTCATCGTGTAATTTGTGCTATAACTTTTTTTCTGCGGCGTTTCAAAAGCGAAAGAAAAAACCCATTTGAGATGAAATTGCATTGAACCTCCGGTCCAAATTTCAAATCTTGTCTCACTATATTTTCGGAGATATGATCTGAGGAAGTTAGGGTTTTTGCAAGCTTCGGAATTTCATCTAAAACAGGTCATCGTGGTATTTTCGCTATAATATTTTTCCTACAGAGTTTCAGAAGCAAAAAAAAAAAACCATTTGAGAAGAGATCGTTCTAAATCTCGGGTCCGTATTTCAGATCTTGTCACGCTATATTTTCGGATATATGATCTGAGGAAGTTATGGTTTTTGTAGACTCCCGAATTACATCCTAAACAGGTGACCTTGGGAAAATCGTCATAACTTTCTCTCTGAGCAACAAATTGAAATTTCGTAAGAAGGTACAGAAATAGGATGGATTGTAGTTTTTTGTGCATAGTTTTCAAATACGAAGATCAAAACAATGACACATGGCACATTGTACAAGTTCGCTCTACTGAAACATTATATAATCAGGTCATCTTAGGATATTGGGCATAACTCTTTCTTGGAAAATCAAATTCTGATCAGACTTGCGAGGCTAGAAAGAAGATTCAGAGGGCTACTGCAGGAGACAATTTCAGAACTTTGAGATCTGAAAGTACAGAGTTACAGTCATTTCAAGATCGAGCTCTTGAAATCAAGAAAAGGCAATATGAGAAAGTTTGATGGAAAGGATCCATTGAATTGGATACTACAGGTGGAGCAATATTTTGATCTAAATGGTGTACCACTGTTACAAAAAGTATGTATTGCATCTTCATATTTAGAACCGGATCAGTTTTTATGGTATAAAGGGCTTTGTTCTTGTAAACAACTTGTTACATGGTCAATTTTCACGGAGGAAATGATAGCACATTATGAGGATACAAAGAGCAACACCACAACAATTGGAAGAAAAAAGAGAAAAATGGCTTTATTACAAAGTGGAAAGAAAAATTATGGCAACAAGGAAGTCTACCCCTCACAACTATAAAGATGGAAGTGTTGTTTCTCCTAACCTTCCACAACCTATAAGTGTTACACCACAACAATAGGAAGAAAAAAGAGAAAAAAGGCTTTGTTACAATTGTGATAACAAATGCATTAAGGTCATAAGTGTGTTGAGAAGAAATTATTTTACACTGATTGTGGAGAGGAGGAAGAAAAGGATCAAGAAACGTCAAAAGAAGAGTATATACACCAAGAACCAACCCCGGAGAAGAAGAAATGAATCCGACCATATCTTGTAAAGCATTGGAAATAATTACCACACCTAAAACTCTCAAGATAGAAGGACATATCAAGAAGAAAAAGGTTCAAGAAGTGAAATATCACATCGAGAAAGAAGAAATGAATCCAACCATATCTTGTAATGCATTCGCCAAAATTACGACTCCTCAAACTATCAAGATAGAAGGACATGTCAAGAAGAAAAATGTTCAAGAAGTGAAAGATCACATCGAACATCAAGAAATGAATCCGACCATATCTTGTAAAGCATTGGAAGAAATTACCACTCCTCAGACTCTAAAGATAAAACGACTATTAAGAAGAAAAAGGTTCAAGCAGTGAAAGATCACATCGAGCATCAAGAACAAGTTCTCCAACTTTTAAAGGATAACGCCACTTTGGTGCAGAATCGAATGAAACAACAAGTAGATCAACATCGCTGCCCTCTACATTGTGATTCATTGCCTCAATGCCTGACCGCTCCTCCTTATTGCGTTTTACTGCATTTTGTATGACTGCAATCCGTTTTGCGTTGGATTTCCATGGGAAATCGTTATGGGATCAATGGCGATTGATTGTGTAACGCTTAAATTGACTGTGTAACACTTGGTTAATGCTTGAATTGATTGTGTAACGCTTGATTAACGATGTCCTGTGATTTAACGTTGTCATATTTTATGAACAATGTGTATTGAATGTGTATGGTAATAGTGAATGGTGTGTGCGCCCAGGTCACAGCTCAATAACGTTTTGAATGCTGATCAATAAAGTTTTGAATTCTGCCTGACTTTATTTGGTTACCAGCGCATTTTTGAATTATTTTTCAGTTCACCATTGATTGTTGTTGTTTCATATACGTTTTCTGCTTAACGCTGTTGAAGCGTGATGAGCCCAGCAGCGGAAGCGCGATTGTGAGCGCAACGGTATCACAACTGTTTTCAATGTTGCTTGAATGGTATACGATCCAACGAATGCTGTTGTTTATTTCAAATACGCTTTGAATAATTCCATTTCAAGTAAGTTCGAATGCAGATCAAAACGTGTTAGTATGCTCGTGAGATTTGAAATCGGTTTGTACGTGAGTCAAACCCGTGACCCACACGGTAACAATACTATATATGTCGTCTGCCATCCAATCTGAAATCGGTTTGTGCAGTGTTCTATCCCCAGAAATCACATGTTGTTAAGTTGGAAGAACTTGAATCCTTTTTGGGTAACCCAAATATTTTGTTTCTCTTTCTGGAATTCGGACCAACGTTGAATGGTATGGCACCCTATGTACATTTATAAATATCTATTTCTGTATCAAAGTTTTGTTAGTGATTATACCTTCTTATTCGGTGGCACATATCATGAATATTGTTTCATTGAACGAGTATAATGTTGGCGCAGCGGAAGCGTAACATTTGAATGGTATGGAGTGTTGAATGGTAACATTTTAAATGCATGGTTTTTAAATCATTTGAATGGTATCACAGTTTTTTAAATTACTGCTCAGTTCAATTTGGAGCATTTGTCTGTTGAGTTTGGTGCGGTGACCAACATATGTTCATGTCTGTAAGAATAATAATATATTATATGGAGTGATAATATATTATTTTGAAGAAAAAAAAAAAAGTGAACATGAAATTCATTAAGTTTTTTATGGCGATATGTTATATGGTATATGGAAGGTATAGCATATATATTTGAGAAGTGGAAGGTATAACATATATATTGTTTTCTATCAGCAGAAGTAATTTTTTCTTACATAATGCATTCAATCATCTCCATGGTAGGAATAGTTCTCACTGGCAAGGAGAACTATCCTGAATGATCCTGGATGATAAAACACACCCTCATCTTCAATGAGTTGTGGAAAGGAGTGTGTGTCGGAGAAGGAGACAATGACCTAGTACAGCCTACCTCAAACAAAGAGCTCGTCATTTGGGAAAACAAGAACAACAAAGCTTATGCATTAATCGCAGCATCTGTAAATGAAGAGGTGAGTCGCCATATTTTGTCATATTCAATTGCCTTTGAAGCCCTACAAAAGCTGAAAGAACTCTATGACTCACATTCTGCACTTGAAGTTGTCCAACTCATGATTAAACTCTTCACTCTTGAACTGCAAAATAATGATCCTCTTG